>BLSH010558131.1:1509973-1528984 GCA_018402905.1 Glandirana rugosa
GAAGGTTGCGTAGACCGTTTCGTCGGATAAGGTGACCTAGGAACAGGTGTCAATGAGATGCCCACTCCAAAGAAATTTTGGAAACCGGCGGGGAGGTAGCAGCACCCTGCACCTGTGGAGCTCCGTGGGCTGATGCAATTGGGTGGCTACCCTTAAGCTGGCCCCTGGAGGACATCCTGCCTTGTATGAGTTACGCCTCCTCCTCCTCACTTTCCTCCTCTCTTCTCTCAGGCACCCAAGTATGGTCCATGTCCTCATCATCCCCTCCCTCCTCGTCACTGGAGCAAACTTGGCAGTATGCTGGGGGAACATGACTGCTAGTTTCTTGTCCTTTTGCGGCACCCCCTGTCTCTAGGCTCACGCTACTCCCTTCCTCAACCTGGGAACCAACATCGGAGCCTTCAAACTGCTGCGCATCCTCCATGAGCATGTAACTGACACTATGGTCGAACAACTCAGATGACTCCTCCATGCATGATGGTGGGGCTACAAAAAGAGTAACTGTGGACAAGGATCCAGTGGAATAGGCTGCTTTGCCAGATGCGTTGGAAGGCAAACTTGTATGAGCCTGGGTGACAGAGGATGAGGAGGATGAGGACGGCTTTGTTATCCACTCCACACACTCTTCTGCATGGTGTGGCTCAATAGCCCCTCCAACAGCAGAAAAAAAGGACAACCGTGACCCGCCTGCAGAGGATGCACCACCTCTGCCACCTTTCACTGAAGACACAGAGGCTGCTTGCCCTCTTTTAGTAGCCTGGGAGCGTCTGACACTCCTTTGAGGCCTTCCTGACATGTTTTTTTTTTTTTTTAGCACCACGCTACACTGTACTATATACCGTACACCCCCGAATGCACCGAGATATAGTTTACTCTCAATACACTGCGTGTATATCTGTATACACTAGACTATATAAATTTGAAGACAACACGCCAAGTAGTGTGCTATATACCGCACACCACCAAATGCACCGATATATAGTGCACACTCAATACACTGTATATATATATATATATATATATATATATATATATATATATATATATATATACCAGGCTGTATATATTTTTATACACCACGTCAAGTGGACTACATACCTTAGGTACAGATATATAGAGCATGCTCAATACGCTGTGTGTATATATGTATATATACCAGGCTGTATATATTTTAATACACCACGTCAAGTGGACTATATACCTTAGGTACAGATATATAGAGCATGCTCAATACGCTGTGTGTATATATGTATATATACCAGGCTGTATATATTTTAATACACCACGCCAAGTGGACTATATACCTTAGGTACAGATGCAGGTGATACTCAAAAAATTAGAATATCGTGCAAAAGTTAATTTATTTCAGTAATGAAACTTAAAAGGTGAAACTAATATATGAGATAGACTCATTACATGCAAAGCAAGATAGTTCAAGCCGTGATTTGTCATAATTGTGATGATTATGTCTTGCAGCTCATGAAAACCCCAAATCCACAATCTCATAAAATTAGAATATTGAGAAAAGGTGCAATATTCTAGGCTCAAAGTGTCCCACTCTAATCATCTAATCAATCTATAACACCTTCAAAGGGTTCCTGAGCCTTTAAATGGTCTCTCAGTCTGGTTCAGTAGGAATCACAATCATGTGAAAGACTGCTGACCTGACAGTTGTGCAGAAAACCATAATTGACACCCTCCATAAGGAGGGAAAGTCTCAAAAGGTAATTGCAAAAGAAGTTGGATGTTCCCAAAGGGCTGTATAAAAGCACATTAATAGAAAGTTATGTGGAAGGGAAAAGTGTGGAAGCAAAAGGTGCACAAGCAGCAGGGATGACCGCAGCCTGGAGAGGATTGTCAGGAAAAGGCCATTCAAAGGTTTTGGGGACTTTCACAAGGAGTGGACTGACGCTGGAGTCAGTGCATCACACACAGACGGATCTTGGACATGGGCTTCAAATGTCGTATTCCTCTTGTCAAGCCGCTCCTGAACTACAAAGAACTTCAGAAGCGTCTTACCTGGGCTAAAGAAAAACAGACCTGGTCTGTAACTCAGTGGTCCAAAGTCCTCTTTTCTGATGAGAGCAAATTTTGCATCTCATTTGGAAACCAAGGACCCAGAGTATGGAGGAAGAATGGAGAGGCACACACTGCAAGATGCTTGAAGTCCAGTGTGAAGTTTCCACAGTCTGTGTTGATTTGGGGAGCCATGTCACCTGCTGGTGTTGGTCCACTGTGCTTCATTAAGTCCAGGGTCAACACAGCTGTCTACCAGGAGATTTTGGAGCACTTCATGCTTCCTTCCACAGACGAGCTCTATGAGGATGCTGACTTCATTTTCCAGCAGAACTTGGCACTTGCCCACACTGCCAAAAGCACCAAAACCTGGTTCAATGACCATGGGATTACTGTGCTTGATTGGCCAGCAAACTCGCCTGACCTGAACTCCATGGAGAATGTATGGGGCATTGCCAAGAGAAAGATGAGAGACATGAGACCCAACAATGCAGAAGAGCTGAAGGCCGCTATTGAAACATCCTGGTCTTCCATAACACCTCAGCAGTGCCACAGGCATTGAGGCAGTAATTGCTGCAAAAGGGGCCCAAACCAAATACTGTGTACATATGCATGCTTATACTTTTGCAGAGGTCTGATATTGTTCTATGTACAATCCTTGTTTTATTGATTGCATGTAATATTCTAATTTTCTGAAATTGTGGATTTGGGGTTTTCATGAGCTGTAAGCCATAATCATCACAATTATGACAAATCACGGCTTGAACTATCTTGCTTTGCATGTAATGAATCCATCTCATATATTAGTTTCACCTTTTAAGTTGCATTACTGAAATAAATGAACTTTTGCACGATATTCTAATTTTTCGAGTATCACCTGTATATAGAGCACGCTCAATACACTGTGTGTATATATATATATATATATATATATATATATATATATATATATATATATATATATACCAGGCTGTATATATTTTAATACACCTCGTCAAGTGGACTATATTCCTTAGGTGCAGATATATAGAGCACGCTCAATACGCTGTGTGTATATACAGTATATATAGCGCAGGCTGTATATATTTTTATACACCATGTGAAGTGGACTGTATACCGTATGTACAGTGTACACTGATATATAGCACACTGTGCGTATATATATATATATATATATATATATATATACAGTGGGTACGGAAAGTATTCAGACCCCCTTAAATGTTTCACTCTTTGTTATATTGCAGCCATTTGCTAAATTCATTTACCGTATTTGCCGGCGTATAAGACGACTGGGCGTATAAGACGACCCCCTACTTTTCCTGTTAAAATATAGGGTTTGGGTTATACTCACCGTATAAGACTACCTTTCTTCCGCGATCTCAGCACAGCTTGTGAGGAGACTTCTATCATAGAAGTCAATGTAAGCTGCGCTGAGATCGCCCTGAAAATAGTGCAGGAACCATTTTTCTAAGTCGGAGCGAAGCGATTCGCTCCTATTAGAACGGTTCCATTGCACAGCATTGAGACGACTTGTCAGGCGACTCAAGTCGCCTGACAAGTCGCCTAGATGTGAACGGGCCACTTTTTTACATTTGGTGGTCACAAGCTAAAAGCATTTTTTTTTGCCAGAGAATTACTTAGAACCCCAAACATTATTCTTTTTTTTTCAAACACCCTAGAGAATAAAATGGTGATTGTTTCAATACTTTTTGTCACATGGTATTTGCGCAGAGGTCTTTCGAGCGCAATTTTTTTGGAACAATTTTACTTTTTTGAGTTAAAAAATAAGACAACAGTAAAGTTAGCCCAATTTTTTTGCATATTGTGAAAGAGGATGTGACGCCGAGTAAATAGATACCATACATGGCATGGTTGAAAATTGCGCGCACTCGCGGAATGGCGACAAAGTCCTGTATTTAAAAAGTTCCATAGGTGACGCTTTAAAATTTTTTAATGGTTACCAGGTTAGAGGTGCAGAGGAGGTCTTTTGCTAGAATTATTGCGCACACTCTGGCGATTGCGATGATACCTCACATGTGTGGTTTGAACACTGTTTTCATATGTGGGCGCGACTTACGTATGCGTTTTCTTTGCTGCGCGAGCTCGCGGGGACGGTGGCGATTTAAATCTTTTTTTTTTTTTTTTTTTTAATTATTTATTTATTTTTAGCACTGTTCCTTTAAAAAAAAAAAAATCTGATCACTTTTATTGCTATCACAAGGAATGTAAACATCCCTTGTGATAGTAATATGTGGTGACAGGTACTCTTTTTGGAGGGCCGGGGGGTCTAAAAGACCCCCCATCCCTCCTTTGCACTTCACAGTATTCAGATTGCCAAAAACGGCAATTCAGAACACTGTCACTTTTTTAAAATTGGCGCCGTTAGCCGCCGAGTAAACCGGAAGTGACGTTGTGACGTCGCTTCCGGAATTTGCGGAAGGAGACCCGATCGGAGCCGATTACAGCTTTTGTCAGGTCTCCTTCCAGCCGGCGGACGCGCCGGATCGTCGCTCCGGTCTCCCGGTGGGACGGGAGGCCGGAGAAGAGCGGCGGAAGGCGGTGGGAGGGGGGGATGTCCCCTCCCGCCCCCTGGGGTAACGACCGAGCAGCTCCGGAGCCGGATCGGTCATTACCCCTGGATAGCCGACCGCCAGCTCTAAAAAAATGACACCTGGTTTTTCAGCTGCAGGGACAGGACGACTGGTTGCAATCGAGGGAAAGATGAATGCGGCCAAGTACAGGCATATCCTGGACAAAAACCTTCTCCAGAGTGCTCAGGACCTCAGACTGGGCCGAAAGTTTACCTTCCAACAAGACAATGACCCTAAGCACACAGCTAAAATAATGAAGCAGTGGCTTCACAACAACTCTGTGACTGTTCTTGAATGATCCAACCAGAGCCCTGACTTAAATCCAATTGAGCATCTCTGGAGAGACCTAAAAAGGGCTGTCCACCAACGTTCACCATCCAACCTGACAGGACTGGAGAGGATCTGCAAGGAGGAATGGCAGAGAATCCCCAAATCCAGGTGTGAAAAACTTGTTACATCTTTCCCAAAAAGACTCATGGCTGTATTAGATCTAAAGGGTGCTTCTACTAAATACTGAGCAAAGGGTCTGAATACTTAGGACCATGTGATATTTCAGTTTTTCTTTTTTAATAAATCTACAAAAATGTCAACAATTTTGTGTTTTTCTGTCAATATGGGGTGCTGTGTGTGCATTAATGAGGGGAAAAAATGAACTTAAATGATTTTAGCAAATGGCTGCAATATAACAAAGAGTGAAAAATGTAAGGGGGTCTAAATATTTTCCTTACCCACTGTGTATATATATATATATATATATATATATATATTCTAGACTGTGTATATATATATATATATGTATATATATATAATATTTTTCTTTTTTTTTCCCTGCACTAACCTGTCTGCACTAACTGACAGATATATTTTAGATATCTAACTATCTATCTAGTTAGCTATCTATTTTCTGTGATTTTTGTCTATTTTTTACAGTTTTTTTTCAAGCTAGCTATCTAAACTGCCTGATACAGGAACCTACGCTATCTCTCTACAAGCAGCGCCGACACACTATCATAGAGCCGCTGTACGAGCGGCTTTATATAGTGTGGGGCGTGGACTGAGACTGCTGTGCAGTGATTGGCTAAACACACAGCAGGCTGCTCGCTGATTGGCCAAAGCATGCAGGTTATGTGCATGCTTTGACTAATCAGCGGGCGGCATTCCACAGCCATTTTAAAACATTATGGGGCACACAAAGTTGCCGCAAATGCCCAATAATATTCGGGATTACCCGAAGTAGTGAACGGGGATGTTCGGATCGAACATACGTTCGATGCGACCATGAACCCCATCCCTACTTGTGTAGTAACTTCTGAGCCGATTCCCAATGAGATATACATCTGGATAATTGAAAGATTTTGCAGTTGCGGTGTCCCATTGTGACACAGACGTGTTGAATTTTAATTCTCACTCCCAAAATTCTATATTGGGTGATTTCTTTTATTTCCTTGGTTTTCGTAGCAGGGCGTAGAGAGAGCAGATAGGTTTTTGGTAATGAGTTGTCAAAGAGTTGGATAAGGTCACCGACGAGAGCGTTATTATTACACTTCACTGTGGAAAGAATGTGGCGAACTGTTAGGTATTTGCAGAAGTCCGTGTGACTTAGATCGTAGGTGTGACATAAGTCCTGGAAGGATTTTAAATGATTATCCAAAAAGAGGTCACTAAGGTAGTGAATGTCACTTGAATTCCAATGGTTAAGATCCAAGTCTGGTGATATCAGTTGTAGGGTTAGTAGTGGTAGGTGCCTTAATGTAGATTGGGGAGTGCCTTTTGAAGGCTGCATAACTGAGTTCCAAACTCTGGATGTATCTATTAAGGTGTCCAAGTCTTGTATGTTGTGATGCTGCCCTAAGGCATAGAAGCTCAATAGACATTTAGGATCTGAGCCCAATACTGAGTCTCAATTTGTTTCCAGGAAGTACAAAATGAGGGTGACCAGGGCTGTTTAGCCTGTGCTAGAATAGTGTGCTTATAAGTTATAATATAGTTTGATATCGGGTGCTCCCATACTTGAAAATTTTCTTGGTGTAGAGAGAATGGAGGAGTGAGTACAAGGTTTTTTATTCCCGCATATAAAAGAGTTGATCATCTTTTGAATGTTGCTAAGATGAGATGAGAGGAATGGTAAAGGTAGTGTTCTGAACATGTATAGCACATGAGCGAGTAAAAACATTTTACATAGTGCTCTATGCAACCTGCACAGGATGCAAAAGTGGACCTAAAATTTTCGCAAAGTTTGGTCAACTGTTCAATAAGATATAGTAATTGTGCCGGAGGGTTCCTGAACTTGGTGACATCAGCTGGATATCTAGGTACGTAACAGAAGAGGTTGGAGCTCATGAGAAAAGAGAGGTTTCTAGAATCTTTGTTTTAGTGTGGCTATCTAGGCAAATTGGGATCATCTGAGATTTGGAATGGTTCAGTTTATAAAGCGAGACCTTACTGAAAAAATCTAGCTTGTCTTGCAGTGCAGGGAGAGATGTGAGGGGGTTTGTTAATGACAGCAGAACATGGTGGTGTATAATCCTATTTTATGCTCTGTGTTTCCAATTGTGACTCCAGATATCATTCTGTCAGTTCGAATGGCTTGGGCCAGAGGTTCCATGATAAGAGCGAATATTAGGGGGGAGAGGGGGCATCCTTGATGAGTGCCATTTGTGATTTGTAATGGTTTAGAAAGCCAGAGGACCAGACTCTAGCACTTGGGGCAGCGTATAGTGCTTGGATAGCTGAGTTTATTTGCCCTAATGTGCCAAATTTATTTAGAACCACTGCTAGGTAGCCCCAATGGACCCTGTCAAATCCCTTTTTTGTGTCCAGTGAGAGCAGCAGAGAAGGCATTCGACACCCCTCAGACCATTGTATTGTGTCCAAGAATCTTCTGGTGCCGTCGGAAGCTTGTCTGCCCATCACAAAGCCAACATGGTCATAATGAACTAAAAGAGGGATAATAGTGGCAAGCCGATTAGCCAGAAGCTTGGCATATATTTTAGTACCTGAATTCAAGAGTGACATGGGGCGATAATTTGCTGGGTCATCATGCTTTTTTCCAGATTTGTGGATAGTAACAATAAGTGCTTCAAGAGATTCTGAAGGGAAGCTTCCCATGTCTGCAACTTGATTATACATTTTGTTCATATGGGGTATAAGGGTGTTGTGAAAAGTTTTATAGTGCTCATTGCTGAAGCCGCCTGGGCCTGGGGATTTATGGAGTGGAAAATCTTGCACAATTTTGCTGATTTTTAGATCAGTAAATGGGGCGGATAGCTCTGCAAGTTGTTCCGGGGTTACATTTGGCAGATGGACAGATTGTAGGAAGTGGGAGATGGTTTCTGGAGATGGTGAAGCCTGATTATCATGGTCCTTAAGATTATATAGCGTAGAGTAGTGTTCGCTAAGTGTCGTTAGCACAGTGTCAGTGTACAGCATTATCATTGGTCACTGTATTAGTGTCACTAGTGATGTCAGTGTCAATTTATGACCCTCCCAACCAGTATCTGTTATCCTTGAGTAAGCCCTCTGAGCAGGGGAATAGAACGTATAATCTTTTTCTGCATCATGGAAACAGCACCATACATCAAATAAAGGGTTAGAAGAATCCAATGAGGGGTCTACTGCTTCATTAAAGTCTCCGCAAATAAGGAGATTTTTATTTTTATATGGGAGCATTTTATTCATAAGGCTAGAGTAGAATTTCTGTTTGTGTGTGTTGGGGGCATATAGATTAACAATAGTAAGACTTTGGTTGTTAATTATAGCAGATAGAATAATGAATCTACCATTAGGATCTGATTCCGTCTGAATGAGTTGGAAGGACAAGGTGTTGCGTTTGGCTATAATGACCCCTTTACGTTTTCTGTCAGCATTAGCAAAGAAGTAATGTGAGAAAGACTTATGGTGGCATATGGGGGGTTTGGCTTTAAGAAAGTGTGTTCTTGAACACAAAGTATATCACTTTTTTACAGTGAGGCTTCTTTCCAGAGCATAGCTATTTATTGCGGACTATTAAGCCCCTTAGCATTTATAGATGTGATCCTAATCAGCATGGGATAAGTCAAAGGTGCTGTAACCATGATTCATTACAATGAAAACATATAAAATCTGAACATATGTATCATCCTATATATTCCTTTAAGTTACGGAGGATTGAGTGTTTTTATACATGCCTTTTTGAACATGAATTGCAAAGAAAGGTATGTTATTGTAAAACTTAAAAACAAACCACAAAACAAGAAAGTCATATAGCCTAGGTGTACATAGCACACAACTTGTCTGGGGCACAGACATGACCAAAAAACATTGTCGTGTCCTTCGGGGAGACCAAACATGGGAGGCTAACTACCCCCGCTATGAATACAAATCTGTAAAATGCAGGGTATTCATCAGAGAGTGTGTGGTCAGTGCAATTTCAGTCAGGCTCAGCGCACTGTGTCCCAGGTAGAGGGGATTCTGGGTGGAGAATTGTTCCCTGGATTGGGAGTGAAAACATTAGGCACCATACCCCAGTTGTGAAGCTATTTGAATCTGTCTTTGGGAGTAAGGACAGAGACTGATTTGCCTTGGTAAGTGATCAGTAGCTTTGTTGGAAACCCCCAATGAGTAGGGGATTTTATTTTGTCTGAGGATCTTAGTGATAGTAGCAAATGCCCTTCTTTTTTGAGCTGTGTAAGCCGAGATGTCTGTAAAAAGGGAGAGCTGAGTATATGGATCTGGAAGAGATTTCATGGAGCTAGTAGTTAACATTATGCAGGCTTTAATGTGGTAAAAATTAACTCTGGCCAGCACATCCCTAGGGACAGAGGCAGGGAAATGTTTAGGCTTAAAAATTCTATGCGCTCGATCAATAATGAAATCTTGCATATTATCATCTGCAAGCAATTTCATAAAGAGCTGCTGAATGTAAGGTATCACTATTGGGGACCACATGAGGGATCCTCCTGAACTTGATATTGTTCCTTCTTGATCTGTCCTCGAAGTCAGCAATTTTATTTTTGAGCTGCTGGATTTCCTCTGCCCGATCCATGTGGGCATCCACTAGCTCATGATGTGCAGTTGTACAATCAGACATCTGCTGTTCTAGCTGGGCAGTGCATTCATCAATGTTATCCACTTGAGATTGTATTTGCAGGACAGACTTATGTAGGTATTTCTGTAAATCCCCCTTTAATGAGAGCAGCATGGCTTTCAGTGATTGCTCTGAGATCGGGTTGTCTGAGGTGGGAAATGCAGCCAGTGTGTCTGTGTCCCCAGCTTAACTGTCCTCCCCTGCACGTGTTTTCCAGTGCTTTTTTTTTACTTACATGTCCTTTCCCAGCAGGGAAACCAGAGGGAGAAGGAACAGAGTGCTTGGATACTGCAGGGGGAATCTCTATGGAGTAGTCCTCTGTGTCAGATGGAAGCTGCAGGGAGGGTCTGGCCCAGTAGGAGTGGTGCTGTTCCTTGAGTGGCGAGCCAGTGCCATCTTGCCTACTTCCTGTCTCGGACTTGGAATAAAAGCCTGTGAGTCTTCTGGGTCCAGACTGTTTGTTGTTTTTTTTTATGGGACATGCTGCACTGGGTCCCGGGGCACAGGTGTACCGATCGGCGGGAGTGGGCGGTGGTAGTTGTGGGTGTCAGTTGCTGTATTCCTCCTCTGTCTAAAGACAGAGCTCTGTCTTTAGACGACCATACCACGCCCCCTAAAAAAACATTCTGCCTTACAACCACTTTAATAAAAAATAATGTTCTTTAGCAAAGAACATACATTCCACATTAATAATTATGCTACCAAAATTAGTGTGTGCTGTAATTTTTTTCTTGCTGGAGGCTGCCATTTTGCTGAAGCCCAGGGCCCCTGAGCAGCAGTAAATCTTTAGGTTGTCAGCAGATCAGCCTCTAGTGGCTATGATTTTCGCACAGTGCCAAAAAATATAGGGCAACTGATCTGGCGCAGAGCAGGGTGAGACAGTAATATTACTGGACTTTAAAGCAGTGTTAATTTAGTCAACAAAAACTTTTTTGTCAAAGATTTTGTTAGCGGCATTTTTACAATGACAAAAATGAAACTAAAAGTACAGCACATTTTCGTCCAATGATGAAAACTATGCCGAAAATCAGATCCCTTTCATTAACAAATGAAAATGGGATGAAAATGTGAGGCAGGGACGTTTCCCCTTGTGAATTAACTTCCGGTTTTTCAGGCAAGCGTACTGCGAGTGAGAGTGAGAGCAGCATTGTGCATTACAGGCCAGCCAGGCTGAGACCTCCTGAGTCTCGACTCCTGATGAGACGACCGGGCCACCAGGCGCCCAGAGCAGAGCAGACTGTGAGTACAGTTGTGGCACTGTACATTACAATTACAGCAGACATGAGGCCTCCCCTCAGACAACCATCCAGCACTGTGTGTGCATTACATAGGCCTCCTCTGACCAGTGGCAGTGGCATCCAGGGCACTGTGCATTACCAGCCATCCCTCAGGCGACCACCATCCAGCACTGTGCAGCATTACAGGCCTGCTCTTACCATCGTCCAGAGCACCATGAAGCATGCAGCACAGGCCTCCTTAGACCACCATCCAGAGCACTATGCAGCATTACAGGCCTCCTTCAAACCACTTTCCAAAGCACTGTGCAGCATTACAGGCCTTCTCAGACTGTCTAGAGCGGCTGAGTTTTTTAAAATCTTAATACCATAAATAATAACATGATATTGGATTGGATTTTTTTCTCCAGAGAGAAATGCTTAAATAATGCATTACAATTTAACTAAACACATTGAATTTTATTCAACTAAAATGTACTGGAGATTTTAGTTGACTAAAATACTATGACTAAAATGGGACTAAAACTAAAATAGCATTTTAGTCAAAGACTATGACTAAAACACTTGCAGAAGATTAAAATGTGACTAAAACTAAAATGACATTTTAGTCCTAAGACTAATACTAAAACTAAATCGAAATTTGCTGCCAAAATTAACACTGCTTTATACAGTATAGGCACTTATTTGTAATGTTTTACATAGCTATACCTGCAAAAGGGGTCAGCATGAAGTGAGCTAACAGGCCTTAAAGTGATACTAAAGGCTTTCCTGGGCTCCTCCTCTTCTCGAGTGCCCCATCAGGGAAGCGCTTTCCCTGGACAGGACTTGGCCCCGCCCCCCAGCTTCCTCGTCACTGGACTTGATTGACAGCAGCGTAAGCCAATAGCTCCCTTGCTATTAATCTATCCAATGAGGACCAAGTCCCTGGCTTGAGCTGCTAGGCTCATCCCTGGCGCGGGAACGATCAGGCTCAGGTAAGTAAACAGGGGGTCTGGGGGGCTGCTGCAAAAGAAAAGGTTTTTCACCTTAATGTATAAAATGCATTAAGGTGAAAAACAGTGAGGCTTTACAACCCCTTTCATTTTCTGACTAAAGTTCCACCTTAACCTCTTGCTGACCGCTCACAGTAAATATGCTGTGAGCTGGTGGCAGGTTCAGGCTTGGAAACGTACATGCACGATGCCTACTTGATTTCGGGATTGGACACAGTAGGAGTATGGGTTCAGATTTCAGCAAATGATTTTGGCTGAAAACTGCTGATCATCTGTATCCAATCACAAAGAACTCTGTGTACAGAGAACAGCGATCTGACCGTTTCTTCTCCCTGAAAAGCAGGGAGAAAAAAAAAACAGGCAGATAGTAAAGTAAAAGCAGCCGTGAGGCTTTACAACCCCTTTAATTTTCTGACTAAAGTTTCACTTTAACCTCCTGCTGACCGCTCACAGTAAATATGCTGTGAGCTGGTGGCAGGTTCAGGCTTGGAAATGTATATGTACGATGCCTACTTGATTTCGGGATTGAACACAGTAGGAGTATGGGTTCAGATTTTAGCAAATGATTTTGGCTGAAAACTGCTGATCGTCTGTATCCAATCACAAACACGAAGAACTCTGTGTACAGAGAACAGCAATTTGGCTGTTTCTTCTCCCTGAAAAGCAGGGAGAAAAAAAAAAAACAGGTAAATAGTAAAGTAAAAGCAGCACACATTACAAACATTACACTTGTTAAGCACCCAGTTAACCCCTTGATTGTCCCTAGATGATAACCCCTTCCCGGCCAGTGTCGTTAGCACAGTGTCAGTGTAAAGTATTATCACCAGTCACTGTATTAGTGTCACTAGTGATGTCAGTGTCAATTTGTGACCCTCCCAGCCAGTATCTGTACCAGATTGTCTGCCACCCTATCACAATCACACTATAAGTCTCTGATCTCTGCATTTACAGTACTACAGTCATATAGCAGAATGCATTTTGCCCTTAATGTATGAAGAAATTAGATTTTTTTCTTTTACTGGGTATGTTTTATAACAGAAAGTAGAAAATATTGTTTTTTTCCATATCTGGTCATTTTTTGAGTGATCAAATACCACCAAAATAAAGCTCTATTCGTGTAAAAAAAAAAAAAAAAAATATATATATATATATATATATATATTTAATTTGCGTACATTAATGCATGACCATGCAATTGCCAGTTACGTTAGAGCAGTGCTTAATAGCAAAAAATGACCCTGTCAAGAAGGGGGTAAATCTTCCAGAGGTCAAGTGGTTAAGGTAAAAACCCTGTGTATGCAGCCCTTCCTTATATTTACCTTGGCCATTCTTGATCCTGTGGTGTGCTCGGGAGCAGCAGATTTTTCCAGCCTCTCTCCCCTCTTTCATTGGCTCCTGCTGCTGTCAATCTTATCCAGTAACGAGACAGCAGCTGGACATTGCTGAGGTGCACTGTCTGTGTCTATAGACATAGAAAGCAGGGCTCGGGATCGAGCCCCCACAGGTGTGCCACATTAGAAAGCTGCTTCCTATGGTGACACACCAAGAATAAAAAGAGCTAGCAGTGCCGGCGGGGACCCAAGAAGAGGAGGATCGGGGCTGCTCTTTGCACAAAGCAGGCAAGTATAACATATTTGATATATTTGTTATTTAAAAAAAATATAGGGTTTACAATTACAATACAAGACTGAAATGGAAAGATGTTATGCTCCAGTGAGGTTGAAGGTGAAAGACAGAGCAGTAAAGGATGAAAAAATTAAAAGCAAATGGTAAAAATAGATTAGCAAAAAACAAAAATAAACAGAAATAATGAAAACAGATCAGTAAAAAAAAAAAGGTAAAGGTAAGAGTTAAAGTGTATCTAAACCTCAAAGCAAGCATTTTAAAAATTGCAACTTACCAATCCTTAAATATGATGACTGAATTAATTTACCCTTTTATGTTTCTTTTTCTTTCACTTATTTTCACCTGGTGATCCGGCAAATAAGTCTGATATTATTTTGCAACTTTCTTTAATAGACCAAATTGTCCAGACAATGTGGAAATTAGAGTTGAGACAAACCATTTAGCACTGACAAGTAGTGGCAGCTGGTGAAATTTTAGGATGGGGGGGGGTGCCAGACCCCATCCTTCCTTTTTGACCCCTGTCACTTCTCATAAGCCCCACCCCTTTAGATTCCACCAATTGTGCCAGGAGTATACAGGCCAGCATCGCATGATAGGGTATATAGCATTGTCAGATAGGGGTATATACAGCATCGCTAGATAGGGGTATACACAGCATCACCAGATAGGGGTATATACAGCATCATCAGATAGGGGTATATACAGCATCACCAGAGCGGTATATACAGCACCACCAAAGGGGTATATAGCATCCACCCCCCACCCTCCCACGGCACAGACAACACTCCCCCTCCGGATTGCAGTGGGGAAAATCAAAGTCCCGCAATTACCCCATGTAGGAAGCGGGTGGTCGGGCAGCGGTGTCTGGAGAGCGGGAGCGTGCTTTGCTTTGGCCATGCATCCCCCTCCTCCTCTGAGAAAGGTGGCCAATAGGATCGCCTGTCTTCTCGGCCAATCGGAAAACTGGTAACATACCCACGCTCCCTGATTGGCGTAGAGGCCATTAAGTGTTAGAAAAGCAAATATTCTTTTACTTTTCCAACACACATGAGTGGGCTTGCGAGCACAATGCTCTGCGCCATGAGCCACTCTATTTTGAAGCCTATTAGAGCCTATGGCTCTAATCAGGTGCTTCAAAGAAACCCCCCCGCCGCTGTAATTCATGCATCTGGTGGCAGCCATGGATAGATTTATGCTATGCGTGAATCTATCCATTTAGCATAGAGGGGGTGGTGCCCATGCGCCCTTAATGGATGGGCCATCCCTGCTGACAGAGATGCTCACAATGGTCAGCTTTTATTTATTTATGTAAAACCTTTATCCTAAAAGGAAAAAAAAGGAAAACAGATTAACTGTTGCTGTAACTTGTTACTATATCTATCACTATCCTCTCACCAGTTTGACAGTGCTGCTGTCCAAGGGTGTCCCCATTGCTACTCCACCTAGAGTAGAGACACCCTAAGAAGTGTGCTACTGGCCAGATCATCAGGAGAAAGAAAGTAATCAAACACAGCAATTACCTGTGGATGATTGGCCTTGGATGCGGACTGTCTGTGTCCATGGCTGATCATCCGCGGGTGATTTCTGCATGTTTGATTACATGAAGACAGCTGTGAATGGCTGTTAGCACTCTCAGCCTCACATTACTTTAAATGGGGTGCAACATAGCCAATTCCCTACCAAGAAGAACTACTAGGACTTTATAGGCACCACACCAGATTAAGAATACAAAACAATAATTTTAATATACACAACTAGTATTTTGTATGAGGTCCCAGTTGATCACAAAGGGGATTTAACTTGTTTCGCAGGACAAAAGCCTGCTTCCTCAGGGAGGAATTGCATAAATCTGGAAGATTATAAACAAAGTCAGAGAGGTACATAATACATTTCATTACAATATCCATAAGCATGTTTTACCTGATGTTGATAGCATTGCATAAAACTTGCTCCCAGAGATTGAGGGATCGCAGCCATCATATAGAGGAGACATTCAGACTTCCCCGATAAGCATGCAGTATCTCACAAAAGTGAGTACACCCCTCCCATTTTTGTAAATATTTTATTATATATTTTCATGTGACAACACTGAAGAAATGACACTTTGCTACAATGTAAAGAAGTGACTGTACAGCTTGTATAACAGTGTAAATTTGCGGTCCCCTCAAAACAACTCAACTCACAGCCATTAATGTCTAAACTGTTGGCAACAAAAGTGAGTAAACCCCTAAGTGAAAATGTCCAAATTGGGCCCAAAGTGTCAATATTTTGTGTGGCCACCATTATTTTCCAGCACTGCCTTAACCCTCTGGGGCAAGGAGTTCACTAGAGCTTCACAGGTTGCCACTGGAGTCCTCTTCCACTCCTCCATGATGACATCACGGAGCTGGTGGATGTTAGAGACATTGCGCTCCTCCACCTTCCAATTGAGGATGCCCCACAGATGATCAATAGGGTTAAGGTCTGGATACATGCTTGGCCAGTCCATCACCTTTACCCTCAGCTTCTTTAGCAAGGCAGTGGTCGTCTTGGAGGTGTGTTTATCACATTGGAATACTGCCCTGTGGCTCAGTTCCTGAAGGGAGAGGATCGTGATCTGCTTCAGTATGTCACAGTAGATGTTGGCATTGATGGTTCCCTCAATGAACTGTAGCTCCCCAGTGCTGGCAGCACTCATGCAGCCCCAGAGCATGACACTCCCACCACCATGCTTGACTGTAGGCAAGACACACTTGTCTTTGTACCCCTCACCTGGTTGCCACCACACACGCTTGACACCATCTGAACCAAATAAGTTTATCTTGGTCTCATCAGACCACAGGACATGGTTCCAGTAATCCATGTCCTTAGTCTGCTTGCCTTCAACAAACTGTTTGCGTGCTTTCTTGTGCATCATCTTTAGTGTCATACGTTGGTATATATAATACGTGCATTTACAATGTTTTATACAGTGACAATACTTCCAGCCCATGTCATTTCTTTCATGTATTTTATGTCAATAAACATATACTGTATATTTTACTCTTTTGTAGCCATATGCCTCATTCAAAGTCCCAAACCCCTCTTTTTTTCAACCTCTGCAGCAATGCTGGCAACACTCATACGTCTATTTCCCAAAGACAACCTCTGGATATGATGCTGAGCAGGTGCACTCTTGGTCGACCATGGCAACTCTTATTTTGAGTTGAAGTGAAAAATAAATAAAAAACAATTCAATCAATGCACTAACCTGTACCTAACCAATAGTGGGCGGAGCCTGTCTACACCTCAGCACATTGTTTGGTTGATGGTGGCTGAGTACTATTTCAGTATAGCAGCAATATGATGTGATAATGAAAGCTGGACAGATAAAGACTTCTGGAATCCTTATTCTTCACCTGAATTCTTCAGATCCAGGGGTTCTGTATTGCACAAAGCAAGGAAAGGAACAGAGTCAGGAACTCGAGGAACTCCATTTCTGCTGTAAAGTTGCATCAGGGAACCCCACTGTCTACTGCCACTATTTCACACATCACCAATATACAGATATTTACTAAAGGCAAATCCACTTGAAAGTGCACTTGGAAGTGCAGTCGCTGTAAATCTGAGGGGAAGATCTGAAATCAGGGTAAGCACTGCTGATTTTATCATCCAATCATCTACAAGCAAATTTTTTTTTTTTTTATGTTCCTCGCATGTTCCCCTCGGATCTACAGTGACTGCACTTCCAAGTACACTTCCAGGTGCACTTGTAGTGCAAAGTGGATTTGCCTTTTAGTAAATCCCCACCCCCCCCCCCTGTTTTCTAATCCTGTGGAAGCTGTTCCTGATGGGAGCTGTTTTGGAATGATTTCATCTTTCGTGCACATATGACTTCTGTAATGGGGGTCATCTCCTTCTGGCGATTACTGTCTTACTAGGTCTTCCGGATGTCCATCAATAAAAAGTCCCCCAACATCCATCCTGGGACTCAAGCTCCAGGAATCACGAGTTTTAAAGGAGGTTTAAATTGTTTTAAAATTGGCACTCACACTCACTCTAACCCTGCATAATGACATCATGATGCCATCTTACTGACTATCCAAGGTGTCCAAAAGTTAAAGAAAAAAGAAAGGAAAACAGGGGGAGAAAAAAAGAGGGGATAAAAGGGACAAGAAGAAAATAAGAAAAATGAAACAAGGAAAAAAAAGAAAAAGAAAAAAGCGAGAGAGAAAAAAGCGAAAGAGAAAAAAAAAGAAAGAAAAACAAACAATTGGGGTCCCAACTCATGGCGGTGGTGGTCTGATGCTGACAATTCTCCTAAAAGCACTTTCATAGTACAATACATTATTTACAAAACTAAATATTAAGCTTATATATATACACACAATATCATAAGCTCTGATTACATAACATTATTCATGCCCATATATTTTATATACGTATTACAACTATGATGGTGTATTAAATGATGAACGGCAGAGGTAGCACTATACTAAAATAAGCATATTTTAAAAGCACAGCTTTCTTACAGCAAAGGCCGTATCAACCCTTGAGGGTTGCACAAATACCCCTCTCACAAGGGCAAAAAATATTTAAAACTCAAGGCATCATTCAACCTTGGGGGCTGGGTTGCCGCCAATTGGTGTATCAATCATGTTTCCTTTTGGAGGATACAACAATCCCAGCCGTTACTTTAAATGAGGTGTCTTGCCCATGACTGTTTGCAGGAAACCCCACCAAGTCTCCTGCGGGAAATCATAGTCGGCCCCACACACAAGTAAGTGAACGAGGCCCAGGATCCAGCAGCAATATCATAATCTATAAGCCTTGGTGAACCTCCTGTTGCTCCTGGAATAGGTTGCATTTCATTACGTCAACTTATCCATGTAATAGGGAAGATGGCAATGTTTATAATGCCTTCATAGATATGGAAATCATGAATATGATCCTGGGCCATCCATCTCAGAGGGCAATGCATTGTAAGCTAATTACACAAGCTGTTGACATAAAGAAAGGATTCTCTGCAGTACAAATAAATTGTTGGATGAATAAATTGACAGAATGCGCGCTGGTTTTAAGACAGTTAAATAAGTAGGTTGTTAAATAAACATGACGTCTCTTAGGAAAGAAATACAGTTGTCGAACACATTAATCGAATGTTACGTAACGGGAGACTCTACCTACCGGGTCCTAGTATAAGTACTAAAGGTATAGATACTTCCGTAATATTTGTAACGGTAGAAGGGATAATGTACCTATTCAACTGCATTACTTTACGTTGGATAAGGTCCTCGTTGTCCTCCAAGTGGTTCCGAATATCTAATACTATAACGACGACCTAGGACCCGGAGCAAGTGAATGAACACACACCCCGGCTGATACTAAAGGGCGTCCTCTGAACCACCCCAAAGGACGTTTGTCAGTACCCGTTCTGTGGAGTAAATTTCATTGCCGACCCTAACAACATAGGAGGTTTTCCTTTGTACTAACTATGTGGTTAACCGCCGTTGGGTCGGGGGTTC
>BLSH010558131.1:1556649-1576623 GCA_018402905.1 Glandirana rugosa
GCTGCAATTTACCCCCACCTGTGATACCGGCTGCAATTTACCCCCACTTGTGATATTGGCTGCAATTTACCCCCACCTGTGATATTGGCTGCAATTTGCCCCCACCTGTGATATTGGCTGCTATTTACCCCACCTGCAATGCTGAGCTGTATACTGTGCCCTGTGATACTGAGCCGTATACTGTGTCCTGTGATGCTGAGCTATATACTGTGTCCTGTGATGCTGAGCTGTATACTGTGTCCTGTGTTTCTGAGCTGTATACTGTGTCCTGTGGTTGTATACTGTGTCCTGTGATGCTGAGTTGTATACTGTGTCCTGTGATGCTGAGCTGTATACTGTATCCTGTGATGCTGAGCTGTATACTGTGTCCTGTGATGCTGAGCTGTGTACTCCTGACACAATATGAGGAATACAGGGGATGGAGTGGGTGGATTCTATAGGGGGTGTGGCTTATCAGAAGTAGGAGGGGTCAAAAAGGAAGGGCGGGGGCCTGGCGCCTCCCCATCCTAAAACTTCACCAGCCGCCACTGTCATTATCTCTGAAATGTAATTACCAAATTTAAAGTATTATCTGTCCCTTAGTAATTGTTCTAACTTTTCTTTTTAATGTAACTGCCTACTTCAAACCTGTCATTTGACTCCAAAAACATAGGCAAGTATTGTTATTTTCATTATTCTTTATTTTCAAGAATAAAGAACATAAATTAAATTAGAAATGCATTTTTTTCCTGCAAATTAAATATAACAGAAAAAAGTGCTTAACATAATCAAAACGTGTTAAATAAAAAACAAACTAATAGAACAAGAACAAAAATACAGAAAAATAAAGAAACCCATCAATGAGGGTATTGGCCATAATCCTTAGGCCATGGCTGTTGGTGGGGGCCATGGCTACCAAATTGCCACTGGCTAGCATGCTGGTGTGGTGTTTGGGACGGGTGGTGAGGTGGTGGAGGTGGAGGTACATTTTTATGGAGTTCGGTGTACTCCATAATGAGCCCCTTTTCCCCCTTGAAGAGCACTTGGGTCATCAGCTCCTCAGACCTGCTCCGCTGGTAGGGAATCATTTTTTTAAGTTTAGCAGCTGCATAGGCAGCAAAAGACTCCTCCTGGTCTAGATCTCTCTGGAGGATGTCTGTGGCTTGACTGAAGAATGAGGAAGCATTCTCATCCACATGATGGGTTTTTCTCTTCCTTTTCAGACCAACATGTAGGGGAGGGATTTGGGATTCAGAAACCAGGGACGACCCAGCAGCTTCCTCCTCAGTCACTGTTTCTGTGACACTTTCCTGTGTATAAGAAGTGACATTATTAGAATATCTTTGTTTGTGTGGGTCATCAATCCAAACAAATTTCCATTTCCTGACTGTTGCTAATTGAATAATTAGAAATACAAAACACTAGCATTCTGACACCAGCATTTGGATTTATCCTTAAAATGGCTTTAGGCCACAACTGTGTTTGGATATTGAAACAAATGTGTTAAGGCTCAAATATTTGCCCAATAATGTTTAATTATTATCATTGTATTTTATCTTTACAATATGTTGAACAACGCTATACCTGGGTCATGATGGCCTTCTCCACATCTTCATCCTCAGGTCTAGGAGCCATGGCTTCAGCAGAGGCCAGGGTGGATAGAGATGGCCTGGCCTCAGATGGGTTCCTCAGAAACTGCAGGCTCTTAAAGTACCACAGCTTAGGTACATATACATCAGATGCTGCAGCTCCTGACCTCTGGGATTCTTGTATTTTTTTTACCTCCCTCCCATATGTGGTCCTGATGTTGGCTATCTTGTCTCTGATGTCTGCTTGCACAGCTCTAGCAGTTGCTCACAAGCTGCCCGCCTTCAGACCCAGTTAAAATACTCCTTGGTCTGGACGTTGCAAAGACATGGGAGTTGATGGTATAAATCAATACATTGGGGTAGGAACTCATGGTAGAAGAAATTGTCACTCATTATGCCTGCAAGACACAAGACAAAGCATCGTGCAACTTCGTCCGGCATACCCCTAAGCTGGACCCAATCTAGGCCACAATCCAAGCAGTATAGCCCATTCATCCTCATCTAGGCCACAATCCAAGCAGTATAACCCATTCATCCCCATCTAGGCCACAATCCAAGCAGTATAGCCCATCCATCCCAATGTAGGCCACAATCCAAGCAGTATAGCCCATTCATCCCCTTCTAGGCCACAATCCAAGTGGTATAGCCCATTCACCCCCATCTAGGCCACAATCCAAGCAGTATAGCCCATTCATCCCCATCTAGGCCACAATCCAATCAGTATATCCCATTTATCCCCATCTAGGCCACAATCCAAGCAGTATAGGCCACTACCCACCTATGGCAGAAGTTCCAGTCGAACCTTCGTTCTCACAAATAATGAGCATTTTTCCAAACATTCGATCTCCACGCAATGCTCCTACCTACGGCTATTTCCTCGAACGTGCATTCGGGCTTTACACACTGCGCATGCGTGCAACTCCGCTCTCAGGTGCATCGTGACGCTGGGGTGTGAACGGCTCTCCTATCCATACCAACTCCACAGAAAGATCAGGGGGAACGATCGTAAGGAAAGATGGCGGATTCCAGAAGTAGCAGCCAGTCCAGCGGTGCAGCATCCCATCACAAAGTGAAAGCCACCCCCCATGACCAAAGCTGAGATGGTGGACATGGTGGCCATTATGGAAGGCCACGATTATGATTGCACGGTAGGAGAAGTATGAAAGGCCTAACAGCCATAAAGATTTCAATTTAGAGCGGGTCATAAGTTGTCTGGCTCGAAAACACAGTGTCCATCGGTCAAAAGATCAGCTCCTAAACGGTGGTCGGACCTAAAACACCGTGAGCAAGATCAGATGCACCAGATCCATCGAGTCCTGGGAAAAAGTAAGCAATAGTTGTCTGTATGCAATATGTATATGTGTAAATTAGGTGTCTGGATCTGTACTTGGTAAAAGTAGCTAGGGAGAATTATAGGTGATTTTTGAAACTCTTTGTATGCCTTGGGTTTACAAATTTTAATTTAAACCTAAAGCATATATGAAGAATAGAATTTTATACTGTTTTTAGACATTCCTTTAGCTTTAGCACTTATGTTATTTTTTTATTTTTCAACAGGGGAACAGGAAAAACAAAGGGCCCACCCCTCCAAGGGAACAAGGGAGTCTCCCACCCCTGGCCCGTCAGCTGAGGCAGAATCCAGGCCACCTTCATGCCCAGAACGTAAGTGCAAAATGACAACAATACAAATTGAGCCACAGACAGGGGTGCTGCTAGGTGGGCAAAAGGGTGGAGGATTCAGGCCTAAATTAAAGGATAAGTGTCACTTTGCTGGCTGCTGACTGATTCATCAGTGCCCATTAATACCGCCTTGCTAGTGCAGACATGAGGAGAGGACAGCCCCCGGTGCTCAAAGTGACACAAATGCTTATGATGGATATCAGACAGCCCACATCCAATAGGAGCGAGGGGGGGGAGGGAGCAGCTGTAGGAGTTTACCAATGTTAGCACTTGTCAAGTCTTTGGCCTGTGGAAAATGGCATCATCTTCCCTTTGTTGCTGTTTTTTTTGCGGAAAATCCTCCAGAGTCCCCCCAACCCCAGGTGACCACTCCACCCGAATCGGGCATCCCAGCCCAAGTGCAAGGTTGGTCAACTAGAAAAATGTATGTGTTGAACCAGTTGTGACTTTAGGATGCTTAATAAGTGTTGTATTTTTATTTTTTAAAGGAAATGGAATCCCAACAGCTGCCCCAACATCCAGATTTTGAAATGGAAGAACTATTGTTCTAATAGTGCTTCTTGTGTATTGACATGTCTATTGTTACATGGGACAGCAGACAGCAGTTAATAATAAAGACAAACACACCTTGTTTCCTTTGGTATAAAGTATGGCCGTGGCCTTTATTATTGTTGGCTTTAACAAATATATTAATTTAGTTTGAGAAATTTCAAACATTTGTCACAGCTCAGCCACTACGGCTCGAGCTGTATCAACCAAGTAAAGGGGAATCGCCACAACCTTCATACTAAAACTTCACAAGAAAGACTCTCAATAAAATTCATCAAATACCAAACAATTAAAATATCTCACTTGGAAAGAAAAATGAAATGCCCCCAAATCACTACGTTGGCTCTCAGCCACTTGACCATCATTGCCCTAATACATTTTCCTCTTCTTACCAGGTCATGAGCTGCCCCAATGCACCGTGGGCAAATTACGTCACAAAATTCTGAGGTGCTGTGCCGAGCTGGAGGACATACAAAGGGCAGCCAAAGAATTGCAAAGGCGATTGATGGATGTTGGGACATGCTAGGGAAATTTAAAATTTTGTTGCACTTGGCCTGGTTATTTGGGGACACCATTTTTATTTTTTTAACATCTTTGTTTGAGGGGGAAATGTTCAATGTTTTTCAAATGGCCTAATGAAAAAGTGTGTAAACATGTGCTCTATCCCATCAAGGGTTATCAAGTGTCATGTTTCTGGGGGGTCAACCCCCCTTCCTCCAAACTCAATTTTCCTGGAGAAAGGGGTGTTGCATTAGCGAAACGTGTGAGTTGATCCCATCAGGGGTTCTGAACTGATGCGTTTCTGGGGTGTGCCCCCTTTATCAAAGCTACTTGAGTTTGGATAAAGGGGGCAACCCCAAAACACATCAGCTCAGAACCCCTGATGGGATCAACTCACTAGTTTCTTTGATGCAACACCCCTTTTTCCAAGAAACTCGAGTTGGGAGGAAGGTTGCTCCCCAGAAACATGACACTTGATAACCCCTGATGGGATAGAGCACATGTTTACATACTTTGTTGTTTGGGGCCTAAAAGATTTGTGTGTTTGATGTCTGTTTTTAAGATGACTTTTACACCTTAAAAAGCACCTCGGAATGTGCTAGTAATATAAAGTTTTGATACTAACAGTGTGTGGCTTCTTCTTTACTTGATGCATACCTGTGAATTCCCTAAGTTTATGTATTTACAGAGTGAATGTGCTCTTATATGTTGTCAACTCCTGCGAATTTCAGCAGGAAACCTTTGAAGCAGTTGGTAATGCATCATGTTTTTGTTCTTCAAAAACATTGTGTGTGTGTGTGTGTGTGTGTGTGTGTTTATAGCAGACCCCTTGCACACCAAAATACTTAGCTGAAGCTGATATTGTGACCTCATGGAGAAATGAAGGTTAGATTTCCCTCTTGGAGCAAGTGACAAAATAAAATACATATATAGAACATATCTTATACATATAACAACGACAGGTAAGAGTAGTTAATCTGAATGATTGATTTATAAGGGCAACAAAACATTAAACACGATCAGGAATCATGGACACAGCCCCTCTCCCCACAAAATAGTCCATATATTTTATCTGTAAATCCCTTGCATTCTGGGTGGCCAAGGTAGCATGGCTAGTCTGGAGGTCTGCCATTGCATCCAATGACAGACAACCTTCAGCCAACGCACTAGGGCCTGGCAGTGCTGGATCAATGTCACTGGGCATGGAGGTCATATAACTGCTAGCATTCCTGTGTAAAAAAATTATAGAGGATGCAGCAGCACAATACCACATGATTGATTTTATACAATGCCAGGTTTATGGGCGTTAAAAATAGATGAAACTTATTAGACAGAATTCCGAATGCGTTTCCACCCTTCGAGCATGAGAAAGTCTGTAATTGAATATCGTCTGCTCAGGGGTAAGGTTGCGTTGAGGAAATGGCTTCATAAGCTGTTCTCCAAGACCAAACGCCTCATCTGCGACAAAGACAAAATTCAGACCCTCCACATTTTGGTCTGCAGGTGGCAAGTTGAGGGTGCCATTCTGAAGCCGCCTATAAAATTTGGTTTGCATGATGACTCCTCCGTCAGTTGCAACCATTCTTCCCCACATCCAAGTACAAAAACTCGTAGTTTGCAGACACAATGGCAAGCATCACTATGCTGCAAAACCCCTTGCAATTGAAGTAACAGGAGCCAGAGTTGGGTGGTGGGACAATCCTCACATGCTTGTCATCAATGGCACCCCCGCAGTTGGGAATATCCCATTGCTGCAAAAACTGAGCAGCAACTTCATGCCACTGCTGGGGATTGGAAGGAAACTGTAGAGAAAAAAAATAGACAATTACAACTTGCACACAAAACATAAAAATGTTATTTAACATAAAAATGCAAGGGCAAAATAAGGCTAGACTTCGATTTCCAGCACAGTGGACAGGTAAGAACTGTGATAACCCCAAGCTACATACACACTATACTATTCAAATTACATTTTTCAATGAATAATCAACCAAAATACTGTATATCATATGAGGTCAAATTAGTAAGTAATCAAGCAGGCCCTTCCACTGCATGGTTTGGGTAATTATTAAGGAAATGTTACCCACAAAAGATGGAGAGTGTGTGTAGGAGATTACATGTCAGGAGATACAGTAGTTTGAAATGTTGACTTTTTTGGAGGGTGGGGATTAGCTTTGACATAATAAGAAGACCTTAAGCACTCTGCAGGATTTGAAACACAAATAACGTTTAAAAAGTGTGTGTTTTTGCATGGGGTTAAGGCCTAAAATGCAGCTGACATAAATAATTGTGACGTTACCAGGCTGAGTGTGTATGGACACAGGACAAGATGCTGGCGAGGCGTGTAGAGGAAAAAATGAGGTGAAAAAAGCTTAGAGCATGCATGAGACCAAAGAAGACATTCACCGCATATTGTAATGTTGCTAATTAGGTATCGTTAAAAAGGGCAAATACAATATTATCAAGCAGAAACACATCAAATGTGGTATTAACATGAAACATACCTTAATATAGTCTTTCTGCAGCACCTGTATGATGGCTGAGCATATCTCAGGAATAATGACTCCAAGAGCCTGGGGAGAGATTTCTGTAGTGAACTTGAGGTCCTGGAGGCTTCTTCCTGTCGCCAAGTAGCAAAAGGTGGCAACAAGCCTTTGATCAGGGGTGATAGCAAGGCGCATGCATGTGTCCTGCTTCTGGATATAGGGGGATACCAATGCCAAGAGGTGGTTAAAGCAGGGATCCGTCATCCGAAGATAATTCCTGAAACATCAGGATTATTCTCATGGAGCTCCCTGACTAAAGCCATATGACCAAATTGATCACGGTTAAGTAACCAATTTTTGGTCCAACAACTCCTCTCCCTCCTTCTCCTACGTTGGTTTTGGGTCCTAGCCAGGACTCCTAGACCAACAATAGCAAGATTTATCTCTCTAGATCTCAACATGGCTGGTTGACGAACGAACGGTCAGGAACGATCTGAACATCGCGAATCAACGCTCACCAAACTAACACGAAAATAGATGAAGGGTGGTGCACGATAATGGAACTTCCTCTTCATACGTTCGTAGCATGTCACTACGTTCGGCTAGGTCGTACGATCGTTTAATGCACGTCAGATACAACAACCAACATACGATTTTGGCCGTTCGGTCGTATGACCGGCGCACCGTGTGTACGAAGCTTTAGAGTCTGCAAAAGACTTGCAACTGGGGCGGAGGTTCACCTTCCAGCAGGACAACGATCCTAAACATACAGCAAGAGCTACAATCTAATGGTTTAGATCAAAGCATATTCATGTGTTAGAATGGCCCAGTCAAAGCCCAGACCTAAATCCAATTGAGAATCTGTGGCAAGACTTGAAAATTGCTGTTCACAGACACTCTCCATCCAATCTGACAGAGACATACCCAAAAAGACTTGCAGCTGTAATTGCAGCAAAAGGTGGTTCTACAAAGTAATGCTGAATATAAAGGCACGCCACACTTTTCAGGTATTTATTTGTAAAAAATGTTGAAAACCATTTATCATTTTCCTTCCACTTCATAATTATGTGCCACTTTGTGTTGGTCTATCACATAAAATTCCAATGAAATGCATTTAAGTTTTTGGCTGTAATATGACAAAATGTGGAAAACTTCAAGGGTTTTGAATATTTTTTCAAGGCACTGTAAATCTTCTGGAGGTCATGTGGTTAAAGACCCCTTATAAACCTCCTATGTTTTAACAAATAAGTCCCATCTGTGGTTAAAGTGTAGCTTTAACCATCTCATTGGTTCTACTTGACTAATTGTTTGCCATTCTGAAACGATGTTACAGGAATCTTCTCATTTCCACTTAGAACATTGGTTAGCTGATGCTTTAACAGTAACAATTGTGCTCTACTCCCTTTGCAGTCTATTTTTCAGATAAAGATTTAAAATGCAACCTTTAGCACTGTTCTGCAGAATGCGCCATTTAATTAAATAAAGTGCTTCTAACATTTGTGCCAGGAATATCTCATGTCACTACAGTGGTTAACTTTGTCTGGATTAACATAATGGAAGAGTAAAAAATACACCGTATAATGAGAACATATAAAGAGGTCACCTCAGTGAGTTTCCGCAGAAGTAGACACAGCTAAGCTTGTTGTTAGGGTAAGTTATTGACTTGATATTATAAAAACCTTAGCTGATAATAATGATATGTAATTACTAATAACTAGGTATGGGCCATACCATGCAAATATATCACTTCACTTGTTGTTAAGTGGATATGCTGATTTATTTACTTTGCTTTGTAGTGATAGACATACAGTATCTCACAAAAGTGAGTCAACCCATCACATTTTTGTAAATATTTTACATATTTTCATGTGACAACACTGAAGAAACAACCCTTTGCTACAATGTAAAGTAGTGAGTGTACAGCTTCTACAAAAGTGTAAATTTGCTGTTCCCTCAAAATAACTCAACACACAGCCATTAAAGTCTAAACCGCTGGCAACAAAAGTGAGTACACCCCTAAGTGAAAATGTCCAAATTGGGCCCAATTAGCCATTTTCCCTCCCCAGTGTCATGTGACTCATTAGTATTACAAGGTCTCAGGTGTGAATGGGGAGCAGATGTGTTGGCAAAGAACTCTCTGAGTATATGAAAAAAAACGATTGTTGCTCTACATAAAGATGGCCTAGGCTATAAGAACATTGCCAAGACCCTGAAACTGAGCTGCAGCATGGTGGCCAAGACCATTCAATGGTTTAACAGGACAGGTTCCACCCAGAATAGGCCTCACCATGGTCGACCAAAGAAGAATTGGGGAATCAGGAAGGAATTTTTTCCCCCGTTATAGCAAATTGGATCCATGCTTTGCTGGGGTTTTTTTTGCCTTCCTCTGGATCAACTGTGGGTGAAGTATTGTATATGGGATTATTTGGTTGTATGTGTGTATGTGTATGTGTATGTGTGTATGTGTATATATATATTTTTTTTTTTTTGGTTGAACTGGATGGACTTGTGTCTTTTTTCAACCTGACTAACTATGTAACTATGTAACTATGTAAGATGAGTGCACAAAATATTGACACTTTGAGCACAATTTGGACATTTTCACTTAGGGGTGTATTCACTTTTGTTGCCAGCGGTTTAGACATTAATGGCTGTGTGTTGAGTTATTTTGAGGGGACAGTAAATTTACAATGTTATACAAGCTGTACACTCACTACTTTATATTGTAGCAAAGTGTCATTTCTTCGGTGTTGTCAAATGTGAGGGGCGTACTCACTTTTGTGAGATACTGTATTGCTATTCATTTTTACATATATGAATGTCTGTATGTTTAAATAATCAATCAGCTCATCCCCCACAGTTATTGCCCTTACGTATCATTTAACCCTCCCTCCTAGATTATAAGCTCTAACGAGCAGGGCCCTCTGATTCCTCCTGTATTGAATTGTATTGTAATTGTTCTGTCTGCCCTAATATTGTAAAGCGCTGCGCAAACTGTCGGCGCTATATAAATCCTGTATAATAATAATAATAAAAGTGCTTCTGTTAATCAAATGACATGGACATTCTTGTATATGTCACCTTTCTTAAACAGGAACTAAACTAATTTTGTATTTTATGCCAATAGGCAGACTCCTTCTTGCAAGAGACATGCAAAGCCTTTTTTTTTTTTAATAAATCCCTTTATCACTGACATAAACTTATTATAACCCAAAATGAACCCCCAACATGGAACTAACCCCACATTCTGTATTATCACATCATCCTGTGGTGGTAGAAGCTGTTCCAAATCCAAATGTTCCTAAATAAATTTACAAAAAAAGGTAATTTATACTTGAAAGTAAGGGCAGGTCTTATAATAGGCCACCTAGGCCATGGTCTTGGGTGACCGGACTTCCAGAGCAGTGCTTCCAGGGTAGTGCTAGCATCATCATTTGCCTAAAAGTCCCCCGTTGCATCTAGTTTTTTTATAATATTATTAGCTCATTAAGGCCCTCAACTTCCAAACCGAAGCATATGTCAAAGCAAAAAAAAAAAAAAACAACAACAAAAAAACATATTTTACTATTTTACATCTCTGGAATACATTCACAATTTCCCATGCTTTAACCCATTTACCACTAACTTCCAGGGCAGCATGGAAGATAGCTGAGACAGTTCTCAAAATATTCACATACATGTTAAAATCAACATTTTTTTTGCTAAAAAAAAAAAATACCCCCAACCATTATATATATTCCTGAAAGCAGACGCCCTGGAGAATAAAATGATAGCTGCTGTAATTTCTTTTATGTCAAGCAATATTTTCACAGCCTTTTAGGAAAAAAAATACCTGTCAATGAAATTTAGTGCACACGAGCACAATATAATACCCAATTGTTTGGTAAAATAAAAAATATGATATTGCATCAACTCAATAAATTCCATGTTTTAAAATTACACACACCAGTGAAATGGCCACAAGCTATGGTGCCTAAAACTGTTCAAAGCAGCTGACCCAACACCGATCATGTTTGATTAGCTGCTTTCCTGGCTGTAATAGGCAGTAAATTACACCTCTAAAACCTGAAGTGACTAAATCCTTGGCTCTTCTGACTTCATTTATCACAGATGGGATGAATGAAGCTGCCTACCTGCAGCTGGAGGAGGGAGGCCCAGCACTGCAAAAGTACTAGGGGGCTGTAAAGCAGCCCTTATCACTTTTACATGACAACTGATTGACAGCTGAAAAAAACAGTTCCGGATCATGGTTACAGCTGCAGACATGTTGCAGGTACAGAAAAATAACCCTTGATGTGCCAGAAATACAGTGCGCTCCTACCCTCCTCTTTGACATGACCACACGGTGCATTTTGGCTCTGGATTTCAAAGCAAGTGTTGTCAGCCCTGCCTACTTTGTTTCTAATGAACAAAGAACACAGACCTCTCCTCATCTCCCTTCCCCTCTTCATCTCCATAAACTGTCCTCATTCCATCTTCCTCCTCACCTTCATAATCCCTCCTCATCCCCTCTTCCCTTCCTCTTCATCTCCATAACCCCCGTTGTGCGCAGGCAGAGAGTACAGATATTTAGCAGTTTACAAAAATCCTGGATGAATCAACAGGCACTTTGTCACACTTTTTTTGGACAGATATAACATACACATTCAATGGTATAGGGTGGCAGACCAAAGTGTGACAAATAAGTTCATGTTTAGGGTTTACATACACTTTAAAGTAGGTCTATAGGCATTTTTTTAAAGAGTAAGGGCCGCTTATAACCCCTGTCAGTTTTTTTGCAATCTGTGTCCCATTGGGGAGATTTACTTTCACTCCCTGTCTCAAAGTCAAAACAGGAAGTGAGACGAAATCTCTAAAAATCAAGGGAATCCCTTGTCATGTTTTGGTCTGTAGAGTTTGCTGTTTTTAAGTGAAGCAGGACAAAAGTGCATAGTTCGAATAGCAGTATTTAAATACAATAAGTTTAATGATTTCTAATTTCTATAAAGTATTTCTAATTTATTTTCTTAAATTGTTTACTTTTTAACCTTGGTATTGTGGCTGTATTGCTATTGGTGATTGTTTGCTAAGTACTGGAGTAATTGTTATTGTGCTGCTGGGTGTTATCAATTAACTTATATAAAAGGTGCATAATTAGTGCTGCACTTAACCACTTAAGGACCGGAAGGATTTCCAGCTTTAGGACCGGAGCCCTTTTTGCGATTCGGCGCTGCGTCGCTTTAACTGACAATTGCGCGGTCGTGCGACGTTGTACCCAAACAAAATTTGCGTCCTTTTTTTCCCACAAATAGAGCTTTCTTTTGGTGGTATTTGATCCCCTCTGCGTCATTTCTGATCGCCGCTATAAACAAAAGAAGAGCGACAATTTTGCAAAAAAACCCAAATTTCTTACTTTTTGCTAAAATACAAATCCAAAAAAAAATATATAAAAAAACATTTTTTTTCACCGTTTTTGGCCGATTTATATTCTTCCTCATATTTGCGATAAAAAAAAATCGCAATTGGCGTTTATTTATTGGTTTGCGCAAAAGTGGTCGCGTTTACGGGTGATGAGAATTCATTTTTGGGGTTTTTATTTATTTTTTATTTTTTACTAATAATGGCGGCGATCTGCGATTTTTTGCGGTACTGCAATATTTCAGCGGACATGTCGGACCATTTTGACACTTTTTTGGGACCATTGGCATTTATACAGCGATCAGTGCTATAAAAATGCACTGATTACTGTGTAAATGCCATTGGCAGTGAAGGGGTTAACCTGCAGGGGGCGCTCTAAGGGTTAACTATGTTCCCTGGGCGTGTTCTAACTGTGGGGGGACTGCCCTAACAGGAGAAGGGAAGTGGTCACAGCCTTCATGTACAGGAAGGCTGTGATCACAGCCCTTCCCCCTTCACAGAGCGGAGGTCCGTGTTTAGTTACACGGACCTCCGCTCCTTCGATCCGGGGGGGCCATCGCGGGTAGCCGGCGGCAATCAAAGCCGCCGCACCCGCTCCCCGGCCCTCCCCGGACACAGTGAGCGCGCGGGTGCACCTCTGGCGGCGCGCGCGCGCTCACTAGGCTCGATCACGCGGCCGCCGTCGTATGACGGCGATCCGCGTTACAGAGCCACTTTGCCGCCGTCAATTGCCGATTGACGGTCGGCAAGTGGTTAAGAGGGGTAGCAACTCTGTGGAGTTTGCTCTTTGGAAGTGCAGCAGGACAAAAGTGCACAGTTTGATAGCAGGAGTTTGGAGACAGCCAACTATCTTTGGTTAGCACCTGTGTTTGAAGTTAAGTAAATCTTTTTAAAATACCTAGTTTCATTCAGTGTAATACTTGTCTGGCATTTGTTTTTTGTGGTACTTTTTGGAAGCTGGGATGCTTTCCGATTTGTATGCAGATTTCTAGTCTACATGGTGACATTGCTTATCTAAATTCCTTGATTTGTGTGCTGCAGTCTGAGATTAAGAGGCTGTCTAAGCCAATTTTTTATGTTGAGCTGCCCTGCACAAGCCACCTCTTCCTCAAAGACTACGCAGGAGAAAGGCAGTGTGGACAACTGTTGGGTTGAGAAGAGAGAAGCATGTGGACCATAAACATGTAGCTTTTCGTGTGAAACTGCATAACCCTAATTGTATCTGTTTCTAGCTCAGAAAGTACACTAAGGTTGAAAACATAGCTGCTTGTGAGATTGGCAACCCGTCTCTGCACAGGAAGGAGGACTATGAGAAAAAATTGCTTTGCCAAAAGCAATTGTTTTATCTGAGGCTGCAAACCAGGCAAGTGTTGTGGATAAGGTTCCTAAAAAAAGAAGTAATTCTAAGAGGTATTTCTTTAAGAGATCATGTGGGAGAGCCAAAGGAAGTTAGATGTTTACTTAGTACTACTGTTAGAAGAGATTAAAGGTGTATTTTTTAAATTGTCAAAAAAGTTAGTGAAGAGTGCAATGTTTATGTTCTTGTGCACCTTGGCACAGATTTTTTCCAGAATGATGTGCGTTCTGTAAGAAGGATTTTCCAAAATTGGGCCAGGATGTTCAACAGTTAGGGTGTACTCTTACATTTTCAAAGCCTTACCTATCCATAATGGACAAGAGAATATTCTTCATATAGCAGAGTTCAGTTTGGTTAAAGGATCGGTGTAAAGTTGAAGGTTTTGGTTATGTTAGTCATGATGCTATCAGGTAGTTTGACTTTGAGCTGCACAAAAAAAGATTATCTGCATCCCTCATACAAGGGCACTAAGTTTTTTTAGTATGGAATTTAGTTTTTTGGACATGCATTTAAACAGAAATGGGGCAGATATGTAATTGATGAGGAGCATTTATGTCCCCAGTGGATTAAACAAATATTAAAAACATTAAAACAAATGAGGGTTTGTGTTGCTAAGAACCTTTTTTAGGCATATCAGCAATAGAAGGAAAAAGTACAATGGGATCACTAAAATGAAAACTGGGCATAACAATGTTGAGGGAGACCAGGATGTAGCAAACAATTTAAACAATTACTTCTGTTCAGTCTTCTCAGAAATAAATTGTAGTAATAATAACAAGTTGGGGAATCTTACTGGTTCTAGTAATGATGGCTCATTTTCAGGATTTCTGGAGACAGAGGTAGCGGAGGAACTGGCTTGGTTAAAGTGTAATAAAGCAATGTGCCTTGATGGTATTCCTCCCAGAGTTCTAAGAGAAGAGAGGTATAGTTGTTGGACCATTAACGGATCTTTTTAATCAATCTCTTCTAACAGAAGTTCCTCATGACTTGCGGACAGCTAATATTGTACCTATCCACAAGAAGGGCAGCAAGGTAGAAGCAATTATAAGCCAGTGAATTTAACATCAGTTGTAGTCAAGTTAATGAAATCACTCCTGAAAAGAAGGATCATTGATCATTAGGGATGGGCGATCGGTTCGGCCGGAGCATAAGTTTGGGCCAAACTTTTGATGTTCGGACGTTTGGCAGATAGCCCCCCGAATGACATAGAACATTATGGGGCAACTTTGCCACCATGGATCGCCCCATAATGCATTGTGCATCACAATGCATGTTTATATGGCAGGACGGGGCCACCCGGCGACGTAAGCGGGTGAACCCACCCCTTCTGACGTCATGTGACGTCAGAGGGGGCAGGTCACGCACTTACATGACTGGGTGGCCCCCCCTTCCGTATAAATAAACTGTCAAAACAAACAGCGAGTAGACGGTGGGAGCCCTCCCATGGATGAGGAGCCGTTGCTGCTTTCTTTTTTTTTTTCGGGTCCGTCGCTCGCCGTGATTGATGGTGGATTGCAACGGGGGACACTTTTTTTTTTTTTAATAAAGGACTTGTCCCTAATTGTCTCCTGTGTTTTTATCTTTTTTGACACTTTTTGGTGAATTAGTAGGGGTACGATGTACCCGACTAATTCACATGGGGAGCCGGGATCTGGGGGCCCCCTTATTAAAGGGGGCTTCCAGACTCTGATAATCCCCCTCAGAGCCCCACAACCATAGCCCAGGGTTGTGGGGAAAAGGCTCTTGTCCCCATCAACATGAGGACAAGGTGCTTTGGGGTGGGGGGCGCAGAGCCCCCCTGCCCCAAAGCACCCATACTCCCCATGTTGAGGGCATGTAGCCTGGTATGGTTCAGGGGGGGGTGCTCGTTCGTGTCCCCCATCCTGGCCGGCCAGGTTGCATGCTCAGATAAGGGTCTGATTTGGATTTTTTGTGGGGACCTCAAGTCAATTTTTTTAAAAAAATTGGCACGGGGTTCCCCTTAAAATCCAATCAGACCCGAAGGGCCTGGTATGGACTGGGGGAGACCCTACGCAAATTTTTTCAGTGACTCTTTTGTATATTGCCAGGAACCAGCAATATACAATACATCCGCGAGTGATTTTAAATGACAATTTTGTCATTTGTCATTTCCTTTAAATGACATTTTGCTCTGGTTATGTTCTACACATCACAGATATGCACCCTTTTATAGGCAGACTAAGGGGACAATATTTAAAGGAATATTTATTTTTTTTTCACTTTAAGCATTATTAAAAACACTGCTCCTTTAAAAAAGATATTTTTTACAAACTTTTTTTTCATTGATACATGTCCCCTAGGGCAGGACCCGGACCCCTATAGCCATTGTATGCCCAATTACTTGCATATAAGCCTTCAAAATGGGCACTTTTGATTTTTGACGTTCGGGTCTGAACTTTGGGGATATTCGAAAGCTCTGGTACAAACCGAACAGGGGTCCGTTCGGCCCATCCCTATTGATCATCACTTTAAAATACACAACTTGCTGGACCCAAAGCAGCATGTCTTTATGGAGGGCAGATCACATCAGACTAATCTGATTGGATTTTTTGAGTGATTTCAGGATTTAATTTGCACAGTCTGGAGGAAAGAAGGGAAAAAGGAGACATAATAGAAAACCTTCAAATACATCAACAGCTTGAATAAGATTCAAGAGGGCAGTTTTTTCAATATGAAACCAAGACCAAGAACACAGGATATGACCTTAAACTAAATCAAGGAAAGTACTTAGTATTATTTTAATAAAAGGGTGGTTGATGGTTGAAATAGACTTCCAGCAGAATTAGTGAGTCAGTCAACAGTAAATGGTTTCAAACATGCATGGGACAAACATAGATCTATAAATAGTTAATGAAAAAAAAATGGGCAGACTTGATGGACAACTTGGTCTTTTTTCTGCCTTCACTGTTTCTATTTTTTTATTTTTCTAACATAGGGATAGGCTTCAATTTCAGTGATATTTTTAGTCACTAGAGAAGGGATAGGCTGCATTCTCAGTGACGTTTTTAGTGTCTAGGAATGTCTTGTTTACTGACTTTACTTAGTAACGGTATAGGTTTCATTCTACTTGACGCTATTTTCCTCTAGTGAATGCATGTGTTACATTCAGTGTTGTTGGGCTCTAGTGGAGGATAGGCCAAATGATTGGTGTCCAGAAATGGTTTTCAAATTAGAAGAACTGCTTCTTCATCACTTTCTGATTCTCCTGAACATCTGTATTACACAATCCAGTTTTTCATGAGTTTGACAATTGTTTTCAGATTGGAGAAATCTGAATATGTATAGTGTATGTAAAGAATAAAACAGTTTACAATTTGTCAATTTACACATCCACCAATTCACCTGGTTTTAAAACAAATTCACCCATCACAGGGGGATTGGATAGGTACTGTACATTGTCAGAGATGTCACTGGTTCTTAGTGAATGGATAGGCTACATTCTCATTGATTTTGTTCATCTCTAGTGAATGAACATGCTGCTAAATAATCTTACACCAGTGAGGTCCAGTTGAATACAGGATCCAGAGCTGCAAGGCAAGAAGGTTAACCATGCAGCCAGCCTGTTGAATATTTTTTTTTTTGTAAGGAACTTTTTTGGCAAAGCTCTAAGAATAGTTGATTACTCATATTCATGTGATCGCTCACTAGGGTTGCCACATCATCCCTTTAATCCAGGACACATATTAATTAGACAGGTTCTGTGGCTGAGTGGTAATTCAACTCACTTGGGACCTTATGTGCATTAAATTAGCCTCAGAACAACCTGGGCAATTCATATGTGTCCTGGATTAAAGGGATGATGTGGCAACCCTATTGCTCACTCAAAGATGCCTTGCTGTCTGCATATTCAGCTACTTTGCCAGAGTACTGCTTCTACTTTCCTAAGCAACAATGATTAGTTTGCATTCGGTTATAATAAAATGTATTCAGAGTTTACTGGGACTTATGGATCAACAGCTGCCAGAATTTAAAATGTTGGAAGTGGCACAAGATGGCCAAGTGGAGGGTGGAACAAGATGCTTGGCCAATTGAAGTGAAACTATAGATTTTCTGTTCAAGTGTGCAATCAAATACACCATGCAGGCAAATATGAGTAATCAACTATTCCTAGAGCTTTACCCAAAAAAAGGTCCTTACTAAAAAAAAAAAATTCAACAGGCTGGCTGCATGGTTAATCTTCTTGCCTTGCAGCTCTGGATCCTGTGTTCAGATTCTACTACTTCTCCCAATCAGTGTCCACATGATCCATGGGATGTGTCCTCTGGTCTCCCATAAAGAGAGGCGTTGGCTTCCATGGTTTGAGATAGGAGCATTCACTCTAAGGTTAGTGTAGGAACCCACTGGTAAAACGGGGTACTTTGCAGCAGTCAGTGGGCTTAAGCACTTCATGGCCATTTAGTGTGACCACACCCCCGTATTTTTGCATTTTTTGCTATATACGTTTAGATGCTTTTAAACAGCCTGGTAGGAGTATGTATCATGTGTGCGCTGTAATATGCGTTTTTTGTCTATTGGTCTTACAAGCAGCACCATGCGTTTGGTAGGGTGTTCCCCCCCAAATATGTATTTTTTTTTTTTTCAGATTTTACTAGGGCCTATTCCTGATGTGGTAGGAAAAAATACTTGTAATCTGTTTTATAAGACAGAGATTGATGTTAATGTTCTGTGTACTCTGCATACAGTATTCTACATGGAAAATAAATACAGTTATAATAATATATGTTTTTTTGAACCCTGGGCTACATGAAAAATATTTTTATTGTAGTAAAACAGAATGTTGGCTGTGATATAAAGACAGATTTTCTTCTAACAGTACATCAAGTGACCAACATTTTTCATACAGCCTTTCTTCTCGCAATCCACCAATCACTTTTAGTAATGTTAGTTTGACAGTATCACATCTGTCTTTTAGTTTAGGCACATGTTGATGAATAGATGTATGGCAGAAAATAAAGGGATAATGCATTTTAGCTTTTAATCTGGAATTTTTGTAAATTTCAAGATACCATTATGACAAATGTATCTACTCTTTGTGATTTTTTTTATATGTAGTTGAATTAATCATTTTATGCCCAGGGGTCATTGATGCCCAGGCCAGATATAGCATTGTCAACATTCATCAGTAAAGTCAACAATAACGCTAGGACTAATTTACATACCTAACTCCTATATCTATATATTTTTTAAGGACATATAGGCTTTTGTTTCGTACATTGTTTTAATATGGCTTTGGTCTCTATTGAAGGGGTGGGCTGCATACTCAGTAATGATTTTGGCTTTTATTGAAAGGATAAGCTGCATTCATTTTTTAAAATGTATTCTCTTTCTCTCTCTCTGGCCTTTCTGTGTATATCTGTGTGTGTGTATGTGTATATACACTCACCGGGCCACTTTATTAGGTACACCTTGCTGGTACCGACCACCTTTTTCCTCCAGAACTGCCTTAATTCTTTGTGGCATAGATTCAACAAGGTGTTGGAAACATTCCTCAGAGATTTTGGTCCATATATTTCATGATAGCATCACACAGTTGCTGCAGATTTGTCAGCTGCACATCTATGATGCGATTCTCCCATTTCACCACATCCAAAAGATGCTTTATTGGATTGCGATCTGGTGACTGTGGAGGCCATTGGAGTAAAGTGAACTTATTGTCAAGTGCAAGAAACCAGTTTGAGATGATTTGAGCTTTGTGACATGATGCATTATTCTGCTGGAAGGAGCCAATCAGAAGATGGGTGCACTGTAGTCATAAAGGATGGACATGGTCAGCAACAATACTCAGGTAGGCTGTGGCATTTAAACAATGCTCAATTGGTACTAAGGGGCCCAAAGTGTGCCAGGAAATATCCCCTACACCATTACACCATGACCACCAGGCAACGTTCTTCCAATTTTCTATTGTCCAATTTTGATGAGCCTGTGTAAATTGTAGCCTCAGTTTCCTGTTCTTAGCTGACAGGAGTTGCACCTGGTGTGCTCTGTTGATGCTGTAGCCCATCTGCTTCAAGGTTCGATGGGTTGTGCATTCATAGATGGTATTCTACATAACTTGGTTGTTACGAGTGATTATTTTAGTTACTGTTGCCTTTTTATCATCTCAAACCAGTCTGCCCATTCTCCTTTGACCTCTGAGATCAACAAGGCATTTTTGTCCACACAAAATACTCAGACCAGCCTGTCTGGCACCAACAACCATGCCACGTTCAAAATTACTTAAACCCCTATCTTCCCCATTCTGATGCTCGGTTTGAACTTCAGCAAGTCGTCTTCACTGCGTCAAGTCGAGTTGCTGCCATGAGCAATTTGTATTACCAAGCAACTGAACAGGTGTACCTAATAAAGTGGCTGTTGAGTGTGAGTGTGTGTGTGTATATATATATATATAGTGTTGGGTAGCTTGGAACTTCGTCTA
>BLSH010558131.1:1585847-1598114 GCA_018402905.1 Glandirana rugosa
AGATTCCAGATGTTTGAAGAACAGGTGTATGGTTCCTCCACTGCACTGCACTGATTCACGGTTTCATTTAAAGTGACACACACACTTTAAAGAATTTTGCAGAACAGATGTGCACTGATTCACGGTTTCATTTAAAGTGACACACAGACTTTAAATAAGTTTGCAGAACAGATGTTCACTTATTCCCGGTTTCATTTAAAGTGACACACACATTTTGCAGAACAGTGATATGGGTACTCCCGGCTTATTTATACTTTTTTTACACCGTTTGAAGATGATTTTAGAACAGTTCTATGGCCTCTAATGTTAATTAATACTTTTCAGACCCAGTTTTAAGATGATCCCCATTCACCTCCATTTTTGCTTTTTTATGTTTTTATTTTTTTAAAATATTTAAAGTTATTTCCCTGTCCCCATTTCTTTGTAGGGCACTTGTCCCACCCTTACCCCCATTTTCCTTCCTTTTGCAGACCTCTAGGACCTTCCTGGACTTTTTTACAGCATTTTTAAGAATTTTCATTAAAATTACCAGAACCCCGGACCTTAACCCGGACTTTTTTTGAAAAGTCCGGGCCCGGGTCCCGGACACCCCAAAGTTCGGTACGGACCCAAACTTTACAGTCCGGGTTCGCTCAACTCTAGTCATAATTATTAAATTCTATACTGCACTGCACTGACATAATCTATAGCGATAAAGATCAAAGACTGCCAGAGGGCAGCCTTGCATAAGATTAACTATGTCATACCCATCAGCAGAGTGTAGAGCTTTCATTCATTTTAAAGCTGAAATAAAAGTATTGCACTCACAATAAAACTGACTGAAGTTCTTAAAGAGGTTGAAGAAAAGAACAGATGACCCATCCTAACCAGCAGCTCATACAAAGGTAGTACTACAACATGTTAGTGGGTAAGAAGCTGCTGGTGGTTGAGAGGCAATAGCTGCTGGTGAGAAGCAGGCACTGGAAATGAGAGGCAGAAGCTGGACATGAGAGGTGGAAGCTGATGGTAAGAGGTAGACACTGGAGGTGAGAGGTAAAAAGCTGGTGGCGAGAGGCAAACACTGGAGGTGAAAGCATACTCTGGACACACTGTGAGGTCTGGCTGCGAGGGCAGAGCGGAGCAGAGTGAGAACTGGGGAGAGGAGTGATAGTATTAAGAATCATGTAGGGCTCTGAGGGTAGAGGGGCACTGTGGGTACTGGGTTACTGAAAGTAACTTGGAGCACGTGAGTAACTTGGGGCACTGTGAGTAATGAGTCAGAGTAACTGGGGCACTGTGAGTAACTGAAGCATTGTAAGCAACTGGGGCACCGCGAGTCATACCTCCCAACTTTCTGAGATGGGAATGAGGGGCACCAATTAGCAAAAGTATGTAGGCATAGGACACAGCTCCTGTCCAAAATTGTACAAAAAATGCCCACAAGTGCTTTTTTACCACTACTATTACTTTATTTTGGCTTTTGTAATTTACAGATGCAGCAATTTAGAAATTGGGTGAAAGTTTTAGCACTGGGAAACATTTTTTGATAGATAAGTAATGTATTTTATACACAACTATATAGTTCAGACCAAAATGAGGGACAAATGAGGAAGAAAGAAGGACAGAGGGACTTTGTCCCCAATGAGGGACAGTCCCTCGAAATCAGGGACAGTTGAGAGCTATGCCGTGAGTGCTCAGTCAGAGTGACTGGAGCATTGTGTGTAGTGAGTAAAAGTAACTTGGGCACTGTGCGTAACCAAAGCATTGTGAGTACTAAGTCAGAATAACTGGGGCATTGTATGTCCTGAGTCAGAGTAACTGGAGTATTGCGTGTACTGAGTCCGAGTAACTGGGGCATTGTTTGTACTGAGTCAGAGTAACTGGGACATTGTGTGTACTGAGTCAGAGTAACTGGGGCATTGTATGTACTGAGTACTGAGTCAGAGTAACTGGAGCATTGTGTGTAGTGAGTCAAACTAACTGAGGCATGTGTGTAACTGAAGCATTGTGAGTACTAAGTCAGAGTAACTGGGGTATTGCATGTACTGACTCAGAGTAACTGGGGCATTGTATGCATTGCGTTAGAGTAACTGGAGCATTGTATGTACTGAGGCAGAGTAACTGGGGTATTGCGTGTACTGAGTCATAGTAACTGGGGCATTGTATGTACTGAGTCAGAGTAACTGGGGCATTGTATGTACTGAGTCAGAGTAACTGGGGTATTGCATGTACTGAGTCAGAGTAATTGGGGTATTGCATGTACTGAGTCAGAGTAACTGGGGCATTGTATGTACTGAGTCAGAGTAACTGGGGCATTGTATGTACTGAGTAATAGTAACTGGGGCATTGTATGTACTGAGTCAAAGTAACTGGGGCATTGTATGTACTGAGTCATAGTAACTGGGGCATTGTATGTACTGAGTCAGAGTAATTGGGGCATTGTATGTACTGAGTCAGAGTAACTGGGGCATTGTATGTACTGAGTCAGAGTAATTGGGGCATTGTATGTACTGAGTCAGAGTAACTGGGGCATTGTATGTACTGAGTCAGAGTAATTGGGGCATTGCATGTACTGAGTCAGAGTAACTGGGGCATTGTATGTACTGAATACTGAGTCAGAGTAACTGGAGCATTGTGTGTAGTGAGTCAAAGTAACTGGGGCACTGTGTGTAACCGAAGCATTGTGAGTACTAAATCAGAATAACTGAGGCATTGTATGTACTGAGTCAGAGTAACTGGGGTATTGTGTGTACTGAGTCAGAGTAACTGGGGCATTGTATGTGCTGAGTCAGAGTAACTGGGGCATTGTGTGTACTGAGTTATAGTAACTGGGGCATTGTGAGTACTGAGTCAGAGTAACTGGGGCATTGTATGTACTGAGTTGGAGTAACTGGCGTATTGTATGTACTGAGTCAGAGTAACTGGGGCATTACATGTACTGAGTCATAGTAACTGGGGCATTGTGAGTACTGAGTGAGAGTAGCTGGGGCATTGTATGGACTGAGTTGGAGTAACTGGGGTATTGCGTGTACTGAGTCATAGTAACTGGGGCATTGTTAATACTGAGTCAGAGTAACTGGGGCATTGTGAGTACTGAGTCAGAGTAACTGGGGCATTGTATGTACTGAGTCAAGGTAACTGGGGCATTATGAGTACTGAGCCAAAGTAACTGGGGCATTGTGAGTACTGTCAGAGTAACAGGGGAACTGTGAGTAACTGTGGCACTGTAACTTGGAGCACTGTGAGTTGAGGCATTGTGAGTAAATTGGGGGCACTGTACATAACTGGGGGTCACTGTGAGTAATTGGAGAATTGTGAGTACTGAGGCCTTGTGACTGGTGCACTCTGATGCACTTTTTACATATAAAATCACAACAAATAATGTAGTAGCATTATATAAACATACAAAAGATAAGCAGATACAAAATATGAGTATGGTAAGTCTAAAACTTTCCTTTACAATATGTGTGGAAAATGAAACTAATTTTTCAGAAGTTCATTTTTCTTCTTCCCTGGGACCTATAAATAATGCACAGACCAGGAAGCATGGCACTTGCTTGTTGACAGCAAAGCTAGGGGTGGAACAGCAATTTGCTGGAGGCTGATGTACTGTAACTATTGATGATATACTGCTGTTAACAGCAGGCAGATAAAATCACTCAACAAATATACTAATGAGGGCTTTGTTATTTTGTAGAAAAACACAGTGCTAACACAATATAAATATGTTCGTATGTTATTTTTTCTTTGCTGTGAAAACAAATCATGAAAAATAATGGCTGCAGAGGTCATTTAACCCATAAAGTTGCTGCAGACATCCAAGCTTAAATCTTTGTGTATTTCCATATGGAAAGATTGCATACTTGCTAGACCGGTAATAAATCATTTAATACGAAAAAGCTGGACATGCATATAAATAGGCAACAAATATCCAGGGCACAAATTCATTAAATAAAAGGTATATAAACTCTATGGACATTTTCTAAGGATTTTGTCATTTTTTTTTATTTACATATAACATTTAAAGCATTTTATTTTCTGTTCAACAAATGCAAAAAAATAAAATATCTTTTCATCCTGCAAGAAATTTTGTAAGTTGATAACATAACATGCCCCCTGTCGAGGCTGACTGTTACACTGTTCTCAGCTATCTCTGAGGACTACAGAACTCCACTTAATGTAATATAAGAGAGGTGATGGGCAGTGCCTTGTAATCTTATCTGGTTCACACCAGCGCACTTGCAATGCGACTTGACAATTCAGATTGCTGCAACTCAAGTCGTAGTGACTTTGAAAAAGGCTCCTGCACTATATCTGTGCAAATTCAACGTGACTTACATTGACATCTGTTAAATGAAGTTGCACAGATCTCTGAAGTAGCGTGAATTCAAAGCCGCACTGGTTGTTGGGTGGTGTTGGGTGAAATCTGATCATTAGTGGAGAGCTCACTGAGTTCCCAGCATAACTAGAGAACTGACCATGGTGTGTTGTCCTGCTTAGTGTGGTCAGTTTTTAATATGAAATCGGGGGACTGGCAGGAACACCAGGAATTTCACACAAAGGAAGCAATACAAAAAAGTGCAGGATACTGTTTCATACAAGTACATGCTAGAGCAGGCACATATCAGGAATATGAAATGTTGGGTTACAAACTATTTAAGGATTAGTAAGCTGCTATATATAATAAATTTCTGCTTTGGGGTTCCTTTGTGCCTTAAATAATGAATAAAGTGCTTTTAGATTTGCCGGTTAAAACAGCTACTGATGACACTAGCACCACATATATGACAGATGCCAGCTCTGGTGCTGTGTCTCTTACTCCATCTATGCTTATCCATTTACAAAACACACAATTACAAAGTCATTACAAGTTCATAAGCATGTCCACTGATAAAGTGTAAGACTATACGTTTTTGGAGGGTGCTGGGTATAATTTTTTTTTTTTTGCTTTCAATAAGTTTTATTAGTGTTTTTCAAGAAACAACACGTTATTAAATACAGCTGCATTAAACAGTTAGAAACATATGTTTACCGTCATAGTGTGACAAGCTATCAGCAATAGGAGGTACCTGTACATTATTTCGCTCAATGAAACATGCTGGGAAAAGATATCACACATTAACATCAGCCTCCTCCCCCCCCCCCCCTTGAGAGGGAGAGCCTCCTTCCCCCACCAGCAGAAGAGGAAAAAGGGAACCCAAAAATTGAGACAAGAGGACACAAACCATCATGTGTAGAAACCCCCTTAATAGAGGGGGACCCCCCCCATCCGAGGCATAATCCCATTTATATCACAACACCACATCATGGCGGCAAGTAACAAAAACAATTTTTTTAAAAATAGATGAGAATGAAAAAGAGGGGATAAAACCAGTCCGACAGAAAGAGGGAGAGGAAAGAAAAAGGACAGAAGAATAGTCAAGGGGCGGTAAGAGAGAGGCGTGAAGGAAAGAACTACCATATCTGAGATGCCCAGAGGCCAACAGAGGGTATACTGCAGATCCCTGTCTTGTCATCCTGTGCCCTGCCCAGGGGAGAGGGGAGTTTCCAGGTAAGTGGCCCATGGATCCCAAATAGCCTCAATTTTTTTTGATGTGTCCCTAAATATAGCAACAATTTTTTCCTTGGCCATAATCAGGGAGATTTTCCTTTTAGTTCTCCTCAAAGAGACTGAGTTTTCCAAGCATGAGCTATAGACAATTTGGCGCCTGTGAGCATAAAAAAAATAAGAGACTGCGCGTTTCTTGAGACGTGTTCTACTGGAAAATTTAAGAGAGCTATTTCCGGAGTTTTAGGAATGGGATGGGAGAGCACTTTTCTCATCAAGGAGAAAAATCTATCCCAAAACGATCGCACCCTGGGGCAGTCCCACCAGATGTTGATCATATTGCCTAGTGCTGGGCACCCTCTGAAACATAGTGGGGATGAGGCCGGGAACATTCTCGCCAACTTATCCGGTACAAGGTACCACCTAGTCAAAAGGTTGATGCAACAATCCGAGATTGAGGTGTTAAGAACCCCTTTGTAAGCTCTAAAAAAATTGAGGTGCCAAGTATCCAGATCCCAGGTGTTTAGGAGATCCCTCTACCAGGCAACCATAAAGGGAGCCTTTACCTGTGTATCGGCCAGTGCAGAGTAAACAACTGAGACCCCCCCTCCTGTGACCATCAAGAGCTGCCCATTTCTCATAAGGTGTTATCTCAGGATTGTCTGGATGTCTAAGCCAAGAATTCTGAAGGAAATCATGAATTTGGGTGAAACAAAAAGCTTCAGATTGTGGCATGTTGAGAGACTTGATAAAGAATGATTTGAAAAGGGGACCATCGGGGCCCAAAAAGTGCCCAATCCTAAATAGCCCCTTATTAACCCACCAACCAAATGCTCTGATCTCCAAGCCCGGAGGGAAGAGAGAGCTACGGAAAATATATGCCAAAGGAGAGAGGGATGAGGAAATTCCTGGATGTGTTTTTAATCTATCCCATAAGGCTAGCGAGTGAGAGAGCGTAGAGGCAAGAATGGGGTGTCTGTCTTTGGACGGGCACCACATAAGAAAATCCAGAGTATGTGAGGGGACTGAAGCTCTTTCCATTGGGACCCACCCTGGGATATCCGTGTGGGAGTAAACTACTGAAATTACGCTAGTTGGGTCACCTGAAAGTACCAATAGAGATTTGGGAGTCCTAAGCCGCCCTTGGTGCAGGGGCAAAAGAGAGTAGCTCGAGGGAGACGGTAGCCCTTCCTACACCATACAAAGCTGATAAGTCTCTTCTGGAGATTAGAAAGTTGGGTTTTGCTAATCTGAATGGGGATGATCTAAAGTAGTAGAGTATGCGAGGGAGGAGGTTCATTTTAATGGCATTAATACGCCCCAACCATGAAAGGTTATACTGGCACCAATTATCTAGATCTCTAATGAGAGTTTTAAATAAGGGGGGGTAGTTGGCCAAATATAATGATTTGAAATTTGAAGTGAGGGAGATCCCTAGATAAGGGATCAAAGAATCCCTCCATGAAAATTTAAAATTGGTTTTCAGTGTGGCAACCATTGACTCAGGGAGAGACACATTAAGCGCCAGGGATTTATCATAGTTAACCCGAAGGTCTGAGACTCTACCAAAATCCTCTAGGAGCCGGTGGACACATGGGAGAGAGATCATGGGGTCAGAGAGAAAGAGAAGGAGATCATCTGCAAACAATGCACATTTGTGGACTTGGTCTCTACAATGAATGCCAGAAATGTCAGGGTGGACTCTAATTGTGGACGCCAGGGTCTCAATTGCAATTGCAAAAATGATGGGGGACAAGGGACAGCCCTGTCTAGTACCCCGGGAAATCGGGAATGGGGCAGAATAGTATCCATTCATACGGACCTGAGGTCTAGCGAAAGAATAGAGCCCTCTTGATTCCCCTCGCCATCAGCCCAGCCCGAGTTCAGCAGAGAAATGATATTGACAGCTCTCCTAATTTGGTCGGGACCCTGACGTCTGGGTATGAAACCAACCTGATCCCTGTTGATATAGAGACTAATAAAGTTTGATATTCTATTGGCAAGGATTTTTGTGAGTATCTTCAAATCATTGTTGATTAAGGAAATCGGTCTGAAATTACCAATCAGACTGGGATCCTCACCAGGCTTTGGTATAACTGAGATAAAGGCCGCATTTAGATGCTTATTTAGTGTCGTACCCTTTCTAAGTTCATTAAAGAATCTGGCTAGATATGGAGCAAGAGTAGATCCGAACGCCTTGTAATAGGGCACAGAGAACCCATCTGGTTCAGGTGTGGAGCTTGATTTGAGGTTCCTAATGACCTCTAGTATCTCCTCTGAAGTTATGTGTGCCTCAAGGGTCTCTCTATGATTAATAGCTAGTTTTGGGATTAGGCAGGCATCTAAGAACCTAGGGGTCTCCTCAGCAGAAGCTTTGTCATCCGATCTGTAGAGTTCATGAAAGAATTCCTGGAAAGAGTCCATAATGCGCTGCAGATTTTGAGAGAGGGCTCCGCCCGACACCCTTATCTTAGGGATGCCGGGCGAACGCGTTCGGGGGGGACAGCTTCCTAGCCAACATAGAGCCCAATTTGTCCCTCTGCGCATAACAGCGCGCTCCCGCCCATCTAAGACTCTTCTCAGCCCTGGATGTCAACGCCAGATTGAGCGCCAGACTAGCCGAGTCCAGCTTCTCAGCAGGGACTCTGCTGAGATTGGCTTTATGGTCTTTAGACAATTTTAGAAACTCCTCCTCTAATCTCATAATATCCAGTTGCTTAGATTTGTGAATTTGCAATGCCAACTGGATGATTCTACCCCTGATTGTAGCCTTGTGGGCTGCCCAAAGTGTAGAGGGAGATATGTACTGGGTATCGTTAGATTGAAAAAAACCCTTATCTCTTTATCCAGCATCGTGACTCTCACTGGGTCAATGAGTAGGGATTAATTTAATCTCCATGGGCCTTTCGGAGGGAGGGGAGAAACCCGCCGTAATGTCAAAATGAGCATTGAGTGATCTGACCAGGGAGAGTCAAGAATATAGGAATTGAGGGCAACAGGGGTTTGGGATGCAGGCATTAATATATGATCTATTCGAGAATATGACTGGTGAGGGGAAGAGAAGTGTGAATAATCGCGAGAGGAGGGATTAATCTCCCTCCACATGTCAACCAGCCCTTGTTCAAAAAGCAATTTGGCAATAGCCAAGCTCTGTTTAGATGGTCTGATGCATCTTTTACCTGGCGGGCGAGATTTGTCTAAGCCTGAGTCAAATGCCACATTTGAGTCACCACCATATATGATAATACCATCAAGTCTAGGAGACAGCATGGAGAACATTGATTTGAAAAAGTGGGTTTGCCCCCTGTTAGGCGCATAGTATGATATGAAAGAGTATGTGACCTCACCTAGCGTGCCTTTAACAAGAATAAATCTCCCTTCAGGATCTCTATATAGCTCTTGGAGGGAGAACTTGGATTTGTGTGAGAAAAGGACTGCAACTCCTCTGGTCTTATCTGGGGCGTTGGCAAGATAGAAGTTGGGAAATTTAGCATGTAAAAAGAAAGGCTGAAACGTGCTCGGGAAATGTGTTTCCTGTAGAAGGATCACATCTGTTTTGTTAGAAAAGTAGGTTTGGAAGGCCTTTTTACATTTGGTCGGTGAGTTAAGACCCTGTTTGTTGTGGGTAACAACCCTTAAAGGTATTTTGAGCATCTCAGTGGAAGCCATGGTCACAAGGAGGGGAAGAGGATGCCAGCCGTCCGGCGCCTACCTTTTCCGGTCGTGGGAGCAGGAATGTTTCTCCGTGGCATAGAGCGAGAACTGGTAGAGAAGCTATGAGCACCCTCCGAGGCCTCTCAACGGTAACTGCAAAACACATAGAGGTTAGAAAAGGAGAAAAGAGTAGAAAAAAAAAGAGAAAGAGAAAAGAGAAGACGGGTCAAATGACCCTCCGGAGCAGGAGATCCAAAGATCTTCCTGCCCTGGGTAGATTTGGATTGTTGTCGTCTCCAAAATTGAGGTAACCACCCCGACCAGGGAAGGGGAGAATACCATCTCACGGAGTCAGGGTGAGGGGCATGGGGAATCCATCCACCACAAGGATGCCCAGAAATAGCTATAAAAATAAAACATTCTCTCCCTCCTTCCTGAGTGAAGGGAAAGAGAGAAAGAAACCCCCCTCAAAAAACAGAGCCTATTAAATTAGTAGCAAGCCCTCTGCGTCTTGCCCACCGTGGATGCCCCTAGTCCCACCCCCCAAAGGAAGGAGGGCCCCGGGAATGACCAGAGCGGGCAACCAGGGATGGCATAAAGCTACAGGGAGGATGATGAGACGTACATTATACATATAACACAGAACAACTCCACAATATACAAAACAGATAAGGCAAGAGCCTTATGGCAAATGAGTAGCTGTATAACAGTGAAGACCCATTTCAAATATAAGAGAACCATAAAACAAGCATAACCAAGGAACAGTGAAACTTGTGAGACTTTTGAAGTAGGGGAGAGATCCCCATATGCAGTTCCAGCGCCCTCCGGCAGCCCCCCTTGTTGGAAAGGGGGAGGGTAGTTGGACATTTTAGCTCTTTACAAAGGTGCAGACCCCTCCGCAGGGGGTAGCAGTGGGGAGCCCCCACAGAGAGACCCTGAAACTCTCAAAGCCATTCTTCCTAAATGAAGATGACCGGTCCATAGAAGTCCAGCCTGATAAGGCACAGTCACCCTAGGAACAAACTGCAACAATTGGTGAGAGAGAGGAAGTAACTCAAGTACAGTTATCATGGTGGAATGGTTTCCCTGGACTTCTTGGATTGTTTCCCAATACTCCCATACATGAGTAAGAGGGCTATTGGGAAGTTGTCGTTTGGCAGAAGCAGGACCAGAAGCAGATTGGGCAGATGGGGGATCCAAACTGAGCAAACCAAGTTGTGTCAGGATCTTTTCCCCTTCAACAAAGGAGGAGAAGGAGTAGGATTTAGCCTTGTATGCAAATTTGAGCCCAAATGGGAACTGCCACCAATATTTGAGCTGGTGTTGAGTGAGAACAGTCAAAAGTGGCTTAAATGATCTCCTTTTCTGAATGGTGAGAGGCGAGAGATCGGCAAAAATTTGCAAATCGTGACCTTGGAAGGTAATTTTGGGAGTTACTGGAGGCCCGCATCAGATCCTCCTTAGTAGAGAAATAATGGAGTTTAACAACAACCTCTCTGGGGAGGCCATCCGATCTGGGGGGCTTAAGGGACCTATCGGCTCTGTCCAGCTCCAATTTATGTGATGGTAAATCCGGGAGGAGGAATTTCAGGAAGTCTAATACTGTCTCCGGAATGTTCTTGAAGGATTCAGGTAGACCCCGAATTCTGAAATTGCACCTCCTATTTCTGTTCTCCAAATCATCAAGTTTCAATAGAGCAGATTCCAGTTGGGCCTGGAGGTCCTGAATTTGTTCGGTGTTCTGATTCGTACGATCAATTGTTGCATCCAGCTGTGTCTCCACCATCTCTACTCTGGTACCTATGGTCATCAGAGGTCTGCCCTAATATCCGCTGTGATTTTGGCTGCTGTGTTGCTGAAACCCCGGTCGAGCAAATCAGCAAACTTGCTGAACATAGAAGCCATCATCTGGGCTGTGCCTTGGCTGCCCGGAGTGTGAGGCATGACGTCCTGCAAATGTGGGCTGCAGGCCTCCATAAGAGTGAGGCCTAGTTTGTCCAATGTGCGGCCTAACAGGGATTCGGTGGATGTCAGAGAGGGGAGAACCCCTTGCAAGGCTCCTAGGGAAGATCTATTTGGGTTTGTCTCTGCAGTTGTTGCTGGTCTTAATTGCCCGGGGATCGGAGAGGCCAGCGAGGACTGGACTTGCGGCCTAGCCGCCGCCATATTGGTCTCTGTTCCCAGAGAGTTTGCGGCAAAAATGTCCTCCAGGGCCCTCTGAACCGAGCTGGTGGTCATGTGAGGACTCCTCGGGTTCTTGCCTGAATGAAGTCGCCCCCAAGGTTTGCCGCTGCTGGCTCTGTATGGCTGCTGGGCGTCCTTTGTGGCCGGGAGGGAACGGAGCTCCCTGATCACGCATCCATTTCAGGGGCTGCCGCGCATGCCTGCTGGGTATAATTTAAAGGATAATTGCACAAAAGTATAGTTACAGTATCCCTTCATATTAAAATGATGACCAGTGGTTGGCCTACTGGGGCTTCATGTGCAGATAAAATAAGTAGCAAAAAAGAGGACATACAGAAAGCTTTGTTTAATTTGTTTCAGATGAGATAGCAAGTCCACATTTTAGGGTGCACTTTATTTTTCACTGCAGTGGGAGATTAAAACACAAAGACCAGCTCAAGTGAGCTGAGCAAAGAAGGAAATATCTCTGATCTTCAAAACATTCAACTAAACAATTTTTACGTATGAATATGCATGAGATGTGGGTGTGTTTTAGTGTATTCTAGGTGTGATCGTAAAACTTAGTCCAATCAGTATCCATATATCCTATTAGCAATCAAACAGTTAAATGGGTGGTTTTCCCATGTGACCAATAGAAAGTGAAACTATACATGGGCAGCGCCATGACAGTTCTAGTTTAAACTGGTTTTTGATAAAAAGTCCATCTTGAAGCCAAAAGGGAGTAGCTCATATCATCACATATCCAAGAGTTTAGTTTTCTCAGGAATAGAAACAAAAATAGGAAAAAAAAAAGGAAAGTAAGAAACAAACGTATTTTAAATCCTTAAAGTGACCATCTATATATATATAGATATTAATATATATATATAGATATTAATATATGCTAGTGTGGATCTTATGTG
>BLSH010558131.1:1610784-1626840 GCA_018402905.1 Glandirana rugosa
TTGTGACACTTCTCCTCTCAATAAAACGGTTCACGTTCAAAGACGGTAACTAAGATTACCATGTTAACAATGAAATAGATTATTTAGGTAAGGTACAACTTTTATTTACATAGAAAGCGAGTTTCTTTAAGAGGACCGTTGTTACAACGTGTAAACTCTTAGATAAAACAAAAATCATTACGATCTTACACTTTAAAGAAGTACAAAACATTTATATAAATAAAAAAGAACCAGTTAAAGTGAAACGACGACAGGTACAGTGTTTTTATAAAGGGATTTGAGTGTGTCTACAGAAATGTTTGGTGTTTGTTATGTTAAAGAATACCATTCTCAAATGTGCAACATTGTTGCCAGGAGAATTTCTTTGAGCGAAAGATACATTTATTTTCAACATGGAATGGATTTATTAGATAAAGTAACAATTGTACCATTAGAATCAATGGCAGAAACTTGCACTTGGCAAAATAACTCTCCTCTTCACAGTGTTATTTTACACTTCACACAGTGTAAAATAACACTGATTTTGGTATTTACTAACTACTCAAGGAATTACTCCATGAGAGTTATTTTGAGAGTTGTTTTGTGTCTGGGCATGCTCAGTTGTGCTCAGCTGTGCTCTGTGCCTAGGTGTAAAGAGACGAGGTATTTGTCTCTTCTCAGACTTTTTAAGATATTTCAGTGTAGAAATCACTTTTTCACACAGTTTAAAAGCAGATTATCTTTAAACAATATACCGCATATTTTAGCGCAATTTAGGGGATCAGATTATGCTCCAAACATTATTTCTATTTGCACAACTCCAGGTCTGGGCTGGAGTAAGGAGTTGGCCGTTATCTGTGAGCTGGGAGCTTTAGTGAATTCCATTTTGGCCGTTATTTACCGCCCAGCGCTATTGTGAATACCGTTTAGCGCTATTTACCGCGAATCGCGGTAATTACCGCGATTCGCGGTAATTTTACCGCTATTTTGCGGCAATTTTGCCGCTATTTTGCGGGAGCGCTATAGTAAATGACCCCCATGGGGTTATGCTCATCTCACTAGGAGTAGACTAGGCAAAACAAACAAAAGCATAGGCTGGCCCCTCCCAGGGGGCCGTCCTCACCTTAGCATATAATCCCCCTGCCCTGTGCAGCACATCAGTTTTTATTTGCCTAGTGCAAGGAGTAGACCTGGTTCCCTATGGGATCTGTGGTCTCCTGAAGATTTGTCTGATGAAGACTGCTATCAAGAAGCTGGCTGGTGGTATAGAGAATATCTCGAATCCAAAACTTTCCCCAGTCCGGCCGACACTATGCGAGCTACCCTTAGGGGGGCCCACCACATAGCACCCGTTCCGTGCGGGCGGCCAGTGGCTAAAACCCACTAGAGCCCAGGGACTGGTTCGCCTGTCCAGTGGCCTGGCCAGCAGCATGCCTCTTTCTGGGGGAGGTAAGTCTGCTCCTGGTGGCTACCCGCTGCGCCCGTCGGATTGGTGAGTGGACCCCTCTTCCACCCTAGGGCGTGGAGAGTGGGCACCTGGGCAGCTTTTGTGGTAGCCGGCCGGTGGGGGTCCATTAGAGGGACATACTGGGTGGTACCCCTGTGAGGATTATCTCCCGTTCCCACCCCCCCCCCACTCCCCCCCCCCGCAGTACCGCACCTTGCACTGACCGTTCGGAGCTCTGCGTCAAACGGTTTGCCGCCATTCGGTGTGGATCACCGTACTTTGCACTGACCGTTCGGAGCTCTGCGTTAAGCGGGTCGCCCCATTGAGTGTGGATCACCGCTCGTTCGTGGCCGACCGCGTGTGTGTTAATGGCAGCATCCATTGTTTGATAACCATGTGGTTTCCAGCCTGCTCTCTGGCGGCCCCCAGTGGTCATTTTGGAGAAGTTCAGACCTGTTACAGGAAGTGTCTAAAAACGGAAGTGAGGCTTCCGGTTTTCGTTTGGACAACGTGGCTGACACGCAGTAGCAAGCTCCTGCAGTGCAGTAGATTGTTGGGCATTGCTCTTCCGGTCGTAGTGCTGAGGCATCTAAACAGCAAGTATAGCTGGCTCTCCCTGGGTGCTGGTAGGGGTGGGTGCAATCCTCCCCGGTCTCCCTGGCTGATTGGTGGGGTAGAGGTGGTGGTCACACAGTGGGGGTGCTGGAAGGCTGGGATGTCAGAGGCCGGCAATACTATGGCAGGGGTACCTGCGGATCAACAATCCACCCCATGAACATTAGTGTCCTTGGAACAGCTGAGGGCGGTGTTTGGGGAGTTCTTTCCCCGGGCGGGGGACCCCGTTCCGAGAGGCCCCAAGAAACGCCCACCCCCCCTCTTTCCTCAGGGGAGGATTCGGATTTAGAGAGCATCTCAATGGTCATACCTGTGGACCTTTCAGAGGGTGAACTGCCCTCAGAAGGCGAAGATGATCAGGAGGCTCCTTTTTCGCGTGATAAAGCGATAGTGGAAGCGCTGATCACTGATATCCGCGACTCCATGCGGCTTGACCAAGCAGGAGAGTCGCATGAGTCCACATATATTTGTGGACCGCTTAAACCCCCTAGGTCTCCTAGGGCTTACCCTTATGATCAGGTGTTTGAACAGGCGGTGTTCAAGGAATGGCTGAGGCCACCAAATTCCTTTGCTTTTCCTAAAAGCTTTGCTGTTCGCTACCCCTTTGAGGATAGCTTTACTAAGAGATGGGCTTCCCCAGCGGTGGACCCCCCAGTGGCTCGTGTGAATAAAGCAATGACCATTCCCTTGGAGGTGTCTCCGTCTTTTAGGGAGGCGGACGATCACCGCACAGAGGCAGTGTCTAAGGCACTGTTCTTGTTGGCTGGGTCAGCCATGCGGCCGGCGCTAGCAACTGCGATGGCGGCACAGTCACTTCGTGAGCACGCTGCCACACTGCACACTGGTTTATCTGGTGAAGGTGCACAGGCTGAAGTACAGCGGGCACAACATTTGGAAGAAGGTCTCCGGTACATATGCCATGCGGCTTTGGACCTTCTTCCCATATTGTCAAAAATGTCTATTTTTGCAATTGTTATCAGACAGGTGCTGTGGCTCCGCTCTTGGTCAGGCGACCAGGCTTCAAAGAAAGCTCTTGCAGATCTTCCCTTTCAGGGAGGGCGTCTGTTTGGCCCACAGTTGGATTAAATCATTAAGGATTTCACAGGAGGGAAGAGTACTTTCCTTCCAGAGCCAAAGCGGCGGGATTTTCGCCGTAGCCAGGGGCCTGTTTCTTCAGGTCAGAAGAAGTTTTTTCGGGCACCCGGCTCAGTGGGTAAGGGCTTCAAGGCCGGGAAGGCTTCCGCGGGGCACAGTAAAAGGCCCTGGCAGCATAAGTCCAAAAAAGCAAAGGATAAATCTACCTCCACATGATGGGTTGCCGGTTGCTGGGGTTCGCAGACAGATGGACTGCCCGCATCACCAATCGGTGGGTGCTTGAGGTGGTGTCCTCCGGGTACAGGATAGAATTCAGCTCTCTGCCCCCAGTAAGGTTCTTCCCCTCAAACTTGAGACTCCCTCAAGGGCATCGGGAAGTGCTTCTAGGCGCCGTTTTGGCACTTGCCGAACAAGGAGTGATTGTACCGGTACCCATAGTGGAAAGATTTCACGGGTTTTACTCAAACCTTTATGTGGTGCCCAAAAAGGGTGGTGTCAGGCCAGTTCTGGACCTGAAGGTGCTAAACCGCTTGGAGTCCATCCGCTCGGTCGTGGCTGTCCTGCACCAAGGGGAATTCTTGGTGTCCTTGGATATCAGGGATGCTTATCTCCATGTTCCAGTCTGTCACAGTCACCAGCGTTTTCTACGCTTCGCAGTGGGGGACCTGCATTACCAGTTTGTGGCACTTCCCTTCGGGCTGGCCTCGTCTCCCCGGGTGTTCACCAAGGTGGTGGCCCCTATGCTGGCGCTGCTGAGACAGAGAGGTATTGCGGTAGTAGCATACCTCGACGATCTATTCCTGAGAGCAGAGTCTGCTGCGGCTCTGGAGGAGAACGTGACAATTACAGTGTCCATGTTAAAGGAGTTTGGTTGGCTAATCAACCTGCAGAAGTCATCATTGACTCCATCTTGCCGGCTGGAGTACCTGGGTCTGATTCTGGACACGGTGCAGGCAAGGGTGTTTTTACCACCGAGCAAGCTCCTGACACTTCAAGCAGCAGTGCGAACCCTGTTATCATGACAGTGGTTCTCCTTATGTTTCTGTGTGCGAGTGTTGGGGCTCATGGTGTCGACTTTTGAATCGATACCTTACGCCCAGAGTCACACTCGGCTCCTGCAGATTTTGTCGCAGTGGGACAAATCTCCTCTATCTCTAGACAGACTGATCAGGTTGGATCATCAGTCCCGAGGATCCTTGATTTGGTGGATTCGGGCTCCGGCCCTAAAGTTTGGGAAATGTTTTCCCCCCCTCAATTGGTCGATAGTAAGGACAGATGCCAGCCTATCGGGCTGGGGAGGAGTCCTGGGTCAGTTCTCTGCCCAGGGTCATTGGTCAGTGCGGGAAGCTTGTCTTCCGATAAATGTACTGGAACTGAGAGTGATCAGACTTTGCCTGTCCTGTTGGTCAGAAAGGCTGCGAGGCCTCCCTGTCCGGGTTCAGTCGGACAATGCCACGGCGGTGGCATATGTGAACCATCAGGGCGGAACAAGAAGTGCAGCCACGGAGGCGGCTCTGATCCTTCGGTGGGCAGAACTTCATGTGCCAGCTCTCTCTGCAATCTACATCCCAGGCGTGGAAAATTGGCAGGCGGACTTTCTCAGCCGCTGGACTCTGGATCAAGGGGAATGGTCCCTACATCCAGAAGTGTTCCGCCAGATTTGCCTCAAATGGGGCATACCAGAGGTGGACCTCATGGCCTCCAGGTACAATCACAAGGTACAGACCTTTGTGTGCAGAACAAGAGATCCGTTGGCGGTCGCCTTGGACGCACTGGTCGCGTCCTGGGGTCGGTATCGGCTACTGTACATCTTTCCTCCTCTAAAACTTCTACCGCGGGTTCTGCGCAGGATAGAAGCAGAGGGAATCCCAACAATCCTGGTAGCCCCGGATTGGCCTCGGCATCCTTGGTACGCCAACGTAGTACGGATGGTGGCACATGTTCCGTGGTGTCTTCCCCTTCGTGAAGACCTACTGTCTCAGGGGCCTATCTTGCACCCTGCTTTACCCTCGCTGGCTTTGACGGCTTGGCTATTGAGTCCCAGGTGTTGAGGGATAGGGGTGGCTCTGACTCCGTAATCCCTACTATGATTGAAGCACGTAAGAGTACCTCTCGTAAGATTTATCATAGGACCTGGAAGACCTATATTACCTGGTGCGAGGCAGGGGGTTGGAACCCCCGCTCTTATATAGTGTCCAGAGTACTGTAATTTTTGCAGCAGGGACTGGACAAGAACCTGGCGTTAAGTACGCTTAAGGGGCAGATTTCGGCCCCGGCGGTTCTCTTTCAACGGCCCTTGGCGTCTCATTCATTGATTCGTACATTTCCACAGGGGGTACGTCATGTGGCTCCTCGGTTACGGTCGCCTCTGGCTCCGTGGGATTTGAATCTGGTGCTTTCTGTGCTGCAGAAACAGCCATATGGAAGAATTAGGGACATTCCCTTACGACTGTTGTCGCAGAAAGTGGCCTTTCTGGTGGCTATCACATCCGCCAGGCGGGTGTCTGAGTTGGCAGCATTATCTGCAAGTCACCTTACTTGGTCCTGCATAAGGACAAGGTGGTTTTGCGACCTTCCCCTGCGTTTCTTCCGAAGGTGGTTTCTTCCTTTCATTTAAATGAGGATATTGTTCTTCCCTCATTGTGCCTGCACCCGTCACATCCCAAAGAACTTGAATGGCATTCTTTGGATGTGGTGAGGGCTTTGCGGGTGTATTTGTTTTCTACAGCTTCCTTTTGGAAGTCTGATTCTTTATTTGTGCTGATGGAAGGGTTGAGCAAAGGCTTGGCGGCCTCGTCAGCTACCGTTTCTCGTTGGATACGGAAGACGTGACTCATGCATATGAGATTTGGGGCAAGGTTCCCCCGTTTCCGGTCATGGCTCATTTCACCAGGGCAGTTAGTGCTTCCTGGGCATTTAGACAACAAGCCTCGGTGTCTCAGGTGGGCGGCTACTTGGGCCTCAGTGCACACGTTTACTAAGTTTTACAAAATTGATGTTTCAGCATCCTCGGATGCTGCTTTTGGCAGCAAAGTATTACAAGCGGCAGTGTAGGCACGGTTAGTGCCGCCTCAGAGGGCGTTTTTCTGTTGGGCACAGTTGTTATGGTTTGCCCACCCCTCTTGATTGGCACAGCTTTGGGACGTCCCCATGTATCATAAGAAGGCTGCGTCTGTCAATGAACGGAAGAGTAAAAGGGATTTTAGTATAACTTACCGTAAAATCCTTTTCTCTGAGTTCACTGACAGACGCAGCACCCACCCCTCTGCGTTGAGTTTGTACGGCTTGTTACGAACTTATGTGCTGTACAGGGCAGGGGGATTATATGCTAAGGTGAGGATGGCCCCCTGGGAGGGGCCAACCTATGCTTTTGTTTGTTTTGCCTAGTCTACTCCTAGTGAGATGAGCATAACCCCATGTGTCATAAGAAGGCTGCGTCTGTCAGTAAACTCAGAGAAAAGGATTTTACGGTAAGTTATACTAAAATCCCTTTTTTCTTCCATATGGGTGGATGGACCTGTGTCTTTATTCAGGCCTACCCATTATGTAATTATGTAACATTTTCACACATACCCAGTCACGTGTATGTTGGTGTATTGATTATAAAGTCCTTCAACTCCAAAATTCAAAACATATCATTTAAAATAAAGTCCATGTATATCTGTGTTGATCCACCACAGTGCTCTTCACACAATAATCCTCTTGCTAAATTTGCATGCACACGCACACCAGGTGAAAAACTTTCTCACCTCACAGACATTTATTATAGGCTTCTCTTTACAACTCCTGCGATCCCCTCTGGGCTGATCTCCTTACTTCCCTCCTGGAATTCTGTGCATTTTTCTATCACTCTTTCTCAGATGAACCACATGTAACAGAAAGGGACTACATAGTGCTCTCCATTTCAACCACTTATTAGACAAAGTACCTACTGATGAAGCTCAGTGAGTGGGCGACACACGTCTAGGAGGGAAGAGTCAAGCCTGTGATGTCACACTGCCCCTGCAATCACAGTGGAGGGGTGAGACAGCTGACTGGTTTTATAAGAGCGCTTTTACTTACCTACTTTACCTCACTTTACCTTTTGTACATGGATTTTATTAAGGGACTTTGTCTAATAAATGGTTGAAATGGAGAGCACTATGTAGTCCCTTTCTGTTACATGTGGTTCGTCTGAGAAAGAGTGATAAAAATGCACCGAATTCCAGAAGGGAAGTAAGGAGATCAGTCCAGAGGGGATGGCAGGAGTTGTAAAGAGAAGCCTATAATAAATGTCTGTGAGGTTAACAGGTTTTTGGTGTGGTGTTGGTGTGCAAGAGGATTATTGTATGAAGAGAACTGTGGTGGATCAACGCAGATATACATGGACTTTATTTTGAATTATATGTTTTGATTTTTGGAGTTGAAGGACTTTATAATCACAATATTGTTTAGTAGCACTGCACCATATCTGTTATTATTTATACGTTTTTAGTGTGGTGGAAGCACTAAGGAGTGTACAGCGACAACTGATTTATTTAACATTAGTTGATATACCTTGTAGCATGTTTATATTTAGTTTCACTTTCACATTATTAAGAATATAAGGTAACGCTGATTGTATTTTACACATAGTCACGTGTATCTGTCAAACAACTTTTTGTTTTGACCTCTCCATGATATGAATGACCTATCTTTGCTTACCTGGATATACATGACCACACCTTTTTGCTAATGAACGCATATGCAATTGTACTTGGGAAACTCAATTGTAAAATATTAGGCCTAACTCATTAGTAAGAAAAACCTAAAATGTAAGAAGAACTTATGACACTAGTCTTTAAAAAATGATTAAGACTGACTGGGTTAATGAGGATTAATGCTTTCATGTAATTATTCAAGTAATCTTATAATTAACTGAGAGATGTACACTGTAAAAACTGAATAGACATCTACTTTGACCACTCACAGGACACCTAAGGCTACTGTAACTGAATATGAATATGTGAAACCCTTTCACCCTCTGGGCATTATGGTATTAATTATGAAGTAATGCACTTAATTTATTATTCTTTCTCTTGTTAAAAGATGAAACTGTATACACTCCAAACAGCTGTAACAAAATATTGACTTCCTTTATTAATAATTCCTATTTACTCATTCTTAACTATGGTAACCCTGCTATACAAATATAAATTAATAAAATTGCTCCAACCACAACTTTCCAGTCAGCAGTATGTCATATTAAGTCAACACAAAACAGAGCAACAAAGGCACATTTCACATTAATTAATAGCTTAGCTGGAATGCATGTGTCTTACCATATGTGTTTTAGATCCTCCTTTGTGTAATCTAAATAGAGGCAGAACAGCTCGGATCATTGCTAAGAGAGAGCAAAATAATCACTTCATTAAAGCTATTCAGGTATTCATGAATTACTAAAATATGGATAATGACTTGAACTCCCCACTAAAATCATCATCTGTCCCCAATTAATACTGATGTATTGCACTTGTAAGAGCTGTTAATGATCGTATTAATAGTAAATTATTGCTGCTCATATAATCTGTCCTTATAATCATGTATTTATCATACAGCCGTTGCAACTGAGCAGGACCCCAGGAGGCTTATTATCATCCATATTGTGCAAAATTTATAGCGAGATTTTATTTGTAGTGATTCATGGTGGTGTAATAAAGATAAAGTCTTACTGATAACAAAACAATAAAATGTCTGTATCTGGTACAGTCACCGGTTTCAATAGTGCATTTTCTGTATTGTTAAAAGAGATACAAATCCTAAATAAATTACATTTAGTTTGCTAAGGCACAGTTGTATCATACACACCCTTTTCTTAAATAAAATACTTGTTTTTGCCTTTTTATATCCTTTATTACAACTTAATGCTGTCAATATCCTAAGGGTCTGTTTGCAACCACTTCTTTTCTATATGCATGTGCTCCAGTAATGGCTATATGGAATTTTGTAGGGTGGGTTTGCTGGTGTTAAATTTGCACTATGTCTGTGTAATGTGTGCTGAAACAGCCACTTGTGGGCTCCATTGGAAACACACATGAGAGGGCAACAAAGCAGGAGCATAATAAGGAGAAAGAACATTCATCCATTAACATGAAGCTCCTGAACAAATGTGTGCAAGCGAAAAAAATCTTGTTTTTTTAAGTTTTTTCCTTGCACACAATTGGGTATTCTTTTCAAAGTGAAAAGTCACTTTGAAGGTGAACATTCCCTGCTCCTCTCACCTTCTGTGTGAACGATTGTCAAGAGTGTAGAGTACAGTGTATGTATAATTGTGCTGAAGTGTGATGCTTTTACAGTAGTAAACGTGTGTTTATGTGCCAGTGCCTCAGGTGTACCTGCATGTCATTAGATAATGGGTGACTTCAAAGACCGTTGATCCCTCAGTTCTTGGTCTTCAGTGAGCATGGACTATCAATCACCGGCTCTCTGCTCTGCCCCTCCAGTGCTCACTGGAGAACTGGGCTGTGGAGAGGGTGAGAGTGGCCAGATGCCTAACCGGCAGATGGATGGATCCCTATATTAAAGCCAGGATCCTTCTAGAATCAGGACCAGCTGAATTATGTTAGCCGACAGTGGGCTTAAGCCCTCTGTCGGCTAAATATGGCTCACAGGAGTGCAGAATGAAGTGCACTCCTGTGACCTACAGAAGAATTAGGGCCAAAAGAGCTTTGGCCCGACTTCTCCTTTAATCATGATGAGTAAAGCCTTTAGATTATTCACACCTATTATTATCATTATAAAACTTGTATTTCGGCTAAGACTTTATGTTTTTTTCCCATTCTGGATATGCATCAGTTTTTGGTCTGTATCTCATCTCTAGTTGTGTCTGTTTGCTGTTTTAGCATATAAGAGTTGGAAATCTGCAAGATAGAGTTGGCCAGCTTAAACATGTATTGTGATATTTGCAAACTAATACCCCTTCCCTCCCAACCACTGTACAAAAATGGGGGGGGGGAGGACAAACATTGTTCTAGGAGGACTAATCCATATGTCCTCCTAAAATAGCACTTGTTCATGGTCTTAGGGCCACACAGAAGTGTGATCTGTGATGGCTGTGTTCACCAGACACAGTGGATCATAGATTGGGGAACTGGGCTGCTGTGATTGGCCCTGGTACCTGGTATGTGATAGCTGTGATCACAAAAATCAAATTACTAGTAGTAAACAGGGACTGTAATTCATGACGCCATTGTTTACTGCTGTGATCCATGTGATTGGTCACATCAATTACTTGGGATGGGCCCTGCACCATGTGATAGCTGTGACCAGTCACAGGTATCACAGTAATACTCAATGACTGTATAAATGTAGCCATAGTGTGTAAAAAATGATTACTTGTGGGGGGCGTGACCAGAAGGTGAAGGAGAGTGGACACATAAGAGAGAGGTCTGGCGCCCACATTTAAGAATCCTCTCCAATCCTCCTATACAGAGCGGCATCCTGTTCAGTAAATTGTTGCCACAAGATCGTGGACTCCCCCCGATCCATGTATGCCAACCAGGAGACGCTCGAGTAAGAAGCAGCCACCGCCCAAGTCTGGGAGCTCCCCAACGTTGACACATGTGGCGGCCATCTTCTCACAGACTCTGGGAGTCAGGAGAACTGTGACTGTGCAGACTGCTCTGCAATCACTGATGACCATGGAGCAGGGTGATGGAGACCCACCACATCCTGCAGATATGGAGCAACAGCTAGAGGGGGCATATACCACGGGTATCCTAGCAGCCATAGAAGCCAGGGAAACTAGATTAATGGGCAGAATAGATACACTGGCCCTATAGTGTGGCCTTATAAGACAAGACCTGGACATGTTCAGGGGTCATTTAACTACTGCGGAATCCCGCATTTCTGACGTGGAGGACACTGCTGTTACCACTAATCATACTGTAACAGCATCGCAGCACACTGTAAAAATCCTGATGGCGTGTTCTGAAGATGCGGAGAACAGATTGTGCCGCAATAACGTGTGGATGGTGGGTCTCCTGGAGGGCTCAGAGGGGCCTGAGAGGGAGATAATACACTGTTGATGAACAGTGATATCAACAATAGTTTATACCAACAATAGCACAGGATTATAGTATAGGATTATAGAGGCAGGTATAAATACAGAAGTGAAGACCTCCATGGGGGCATAATGTAAGTGTAATGATTCAATAGGGCATCAACAAAGTTCTGTCATGAGTTAGCACATGACAGATATTTAACTATTTCACAAGTCCAACTTGGGATCATTAGGTGACTGCTGCGAAGGGTTTGAAACTTGTAAGAGCAAGTTTGTTGTAACAAATTATAGCGAGGTATTGCAAAGTCCTCTGAAGAAAGTAGCTGGTGTGGCAACTTGGCGACTGCTTACTTATTGTGCGGGATGAAAAAGTCTGTAGATGGTGGCCCAAGATCGGTGAAACTCTGATTTCTGGGCTAAAAGTAGTGTTAAAGTGCATCTTAACGGTCCCTGTTGGGCATTTAAAAGAAGGAGTTGTTCCATAAAGTGGCAAGGAGGCATTGAACAGCTATTATGTTGAACTGGGAGAGGAAAGCATGCCGAGGGCTTTTGCATGATAGAACATATCCGGGAAAGATGAGGCCTTAAAATTGGTGGTCTTTGAGAGGAGATCCCTTTCTCCAGGAAGGAGGCCCACCTTTTTTGGAAGCAAAGAGTATTGTGCTCCTTGGAGAGCATTGAGTACATTTTCTCCAATTTTAAATGTTTAAATAGATCTGTTTTCATTTCCTTTATTGATGGTGTAACACTCGAGTTCCAATTCCTTAGAATAGCTCTTCTTGCTGTCATGTAGCAAACAGAGATCCAAGCTTTATTATGTTGTTGGAGAATGAGGGTTTGTTGTCTCGATAGATAGGGGTTGAGGGTATCCAAATTTCTGAATAGTAGTGCATAAATTATGTGGGTTAAGGTTCGTTATAGAAACTGTGTATTGCTCCACGTTGTTCCAAAATGAAGCAAGCAGAAGACAAAACCAAAGTTTGTGGAGCAAGGATGGCCTATGAGACTTGCACAAGGGGCATTTAGACTCTTCTTGCCAGAGTTTGCCGTTATATGGGGTACATATGCCCATATGCTATTTTCACTTGTTCTTCTCTCCAAAATTTGTTTGGAGCCAAATTCTTTGTGGATTTTAGACCCAGTAGGATGGTATGTAGTGCGTGTAGTGAGTTCAAGTCTTTCTTCCATGCCGCAGAAGAGGAACCATGGATATTTGGACCAAAATTTTAGCTTTAAGACATCCTTGGATTCAAAGAGCCATACATGCTACATTCTCCTCTTATGCCAGAGGAGTGTCCACCCTTATACCCAAGTCTCTACCATGCTCCATAGATGTAGTAATAACTGATCCTGGGGGACGCTGTGCAGTGGTATTGCTTACAGTTCATTCACAGTGTCTGGCTTTGGTTAATATGTATATCCCCCCCCCATTTTTCTCCGGTGTTCTTTATGAGTTCCTGGAAAAGCTGGCACCCCACTCACCATCTCAGACACTGATAGCAGGGGACTTTAACAACATTCTTGACAACTCCCTGGTACTTCTAATCCGCAGAGGGTGCCTAACCATGAACTGTCACACTGGGCTGCTGCTGCTGGTCGCACAGAGTTATGGGGGTGGAAACATCCTACAGATAAGTGCTACTCTTATTTGTCTCCGGTGTTTGCATCTTTCTCTAGAATATATATGACCTTTGCCAGTAATGTCCTGCTACCTGTGGTTCTGATGTTTCATACCTAACAACTATTATTGATGGCCAGGGATGAGATTTTGCAGGAGTTTATTTAATTTTGTTAAGATGCTATATTTGCCTATAGCACCATATAGTGTAGAGGACCTCCTTGCTACTCTTGAGCCCTTACATTTACCCAGGCCACCGGATGAGACTAGAGAGTTCTTGTATGCCCCCGTTAAGGAGGAGGAGGTAGCATCAGCAAGGCTCCTGGGCCAGATGGTATACCGATTGAGTGGTATAAACATTATTTGGAGATTCTTGTACCAAGACTACTCCAATTATATTCTGACTGCTTCTGAACTGGTTCTCTCCCTCCCTCCTTTTATGAGGCACACATAGTATTATTGGCCAAACCTGATAAGGACCCTGTTCAGTGTTCTTCTTATTGACCAATTTTTCTACTCAACTTAGACTTCAAAATACTGACCAAATTACTGACAACTAGATTAATGCATGTATTGCAACACCTTATTTCATCTGATCAAACTGGTTTCATGCCTAAAAGGGCTACGGACAGAAACCTGTTTTTATGCACACCCAGTTGGGCCCTGATATTTCTAGTGGGGAAATATTGGTGTTTCTAGATTGCGTTTGACTCAACAGAGTGGCAATATATGACAATAGTGTTGGAAACATTTGGTTTTGGTCCTCGGTTTAGATGGTGGATCAGTATTCTCTATCAGAATCTGACTGCGGCCATTAAACTTAATGGCCTGTTGTCAGACTTGTTTCTAGGGGGCAGGGGCACTAGGCAAGGTTGCCCTATGTCTTCTAGTCTATTTGCCTTATTGTTTGAACCTTTGGTGGCGACACTGAGGGCTTCTACTGCAGTACAGGGGATACAGGTGGGCAGTCTGATAGAAAAGATAGCGCTCTATGCGGACATGGTGCTGTTTTTACGCGTCTCAGAGTTATCTCTACAGGCATCGCTAGATATCCTAAATGTTTTTGCTTTATTCCCTGGCCTGAAGGCTAATTGGGGTAAATCTCAAATTCTTCCTCTTAAGACTGCATCTCCAACATATAGGGTTCCTTCGGACTGCCCCTTACAAAGGGTAGTTAGGGTCAAGTATCTGGATCTTCATATTTCCAACTCAGTATTTGAGTACATTACCTTAAATATCACTCACTGCTGTTGCAGCTACGTTATAATCTACAAGCTTGGCAGAATCTTCCTCTTAAGCTGATAGGTAAAGTCAATTTATAGAAAATGACATTTTTGCCTTTCTTTTTATATATATTTCGGAATTCGCCGGTTTGGGTTCCGAGACATATATTTAAGAATATAGCTCCGTTAGTCACAACCTTCTTGTGGCAAGGGCATAATCCCAGGATAAAACTACAGGTATTACACCAGCCATAGAAACGGGGGGGTTGGTGGTCCCTGATTTTTATCAATATTTTCTGGCAGGGCAGTTGGTCTTTGCCTATAGTTGGTTCACTATACAGGAGGATGACACAGCCATTGCATTAGAGGTGGCCATTGTTGGTTCCTATGAGGCACTGATGCATTTAGTGTTTAGGGGAAGCAAGGCACTATACCCTATTAATAGCACTATGTGTGCAACTATCAGGGCATGGGCGGTGTCCAGCAGGGCTAAAATGGGAAACTGGATCGAAATTTCTCCACATACACCTCTGTGGAAAAATCCCCAGCTGCCACACTTTTTCACAAATCAGGGCCCAGTCATATGGACCAAATTTGGCATCAAGAAGGTGGGAGATATTGTGTGTAATGGACAGCTCCTGCAGTTTTACAATTTGAAAGCTAAATTTAGTTTACTTAATACTCATTTTTTCCACTATTTACATCTTAGACATGCATATAACACTCAATTTGGCGTATCGTCTCTTCAGATTCAAGTGAGTGATCTGGAATCTTTGCTTAGAGACGACTCTTTAGATAAGGCTCTGTCCACTATCTACAAGCAATTGTTTAATGAGGTTAGTAAGCTACTTGCACGCTGTAGAGCTGCGTGGGATGAGCCACCTCTATCAGATCATCCCCTGCAGCCATTACCTTTTGTATGACCTCCCCCTCCCTTTAGATTGTAAGCTCTACGAGCAGGGCCCTCCTATTCCTTCTGTATTGAACTGTATTGTAATTGTACTGTGTCCCTTCTTTATTGTAAAGCGCTGCGCAAACTGTTGGCGTTATATAAATCCTGTATAATAATAATGACTGGGATGATGTTTGGGAGATTCATTTCTCTAGAATAGTATCAGCCAGAGATCATCTTATCCAATACAAATTATTACATCATATCTAGCTAACTCTGGCCAGATTGGCTAAGATTTTCCCTACCCAGGCACCCTGTTGTTGGTGGTGCACGTCAACCAATGCAGATTTCCTACACATCTTTTGGGATTGTGCTGTTGTCAAAATTTTTTGGCATGGAGTCACTGAATGTATACAAGAGATTACCACAATATGCCAAAATAGGGCCGGAGAGGAGATTTGCCTACTAAGTCTAGTCGATGCCCTAGCCCCAAAAAATGTGACACATACTCTATTGACTTTATTGTTTTATTATGCAAGGTAATTGATAGTGCTCTCCAGGAAAAAGCCTACTCCTCCAACTGTTCAGGCATGGAAGGCAGTCATTAATAATTTATATAAAGCCACGTACACTAGTAGAGGTATTTCTCATAAGTTTTATAAAGTGTGGGGGGGTGGCTGAATAGTGCATCTTCGGAGTCTAATTAAAAGGGTGTATTATATTACTTGTGGGTATTTTATTGTATAACAGGTATGAAGATGGAAGGGTATTGATGGTCAATAAGTATTATTGTTGTGGGGAGTGAGATGTCGACCAAGGACTTCTGGCTGTGGGTTTGCTGTTAGTATTTGATGGTGGGTGGTATGTGAAAGATGTGTGGAGCTATCTTAAATGATATTATATTAAACTGTACTTAATTATACATGATATGTGTTGTTACTACATTTATAGTTCTAGCCTCAGAGTTATACTGAGGGCCCAATGCTGAGACATGTTGTTTTGGGGTGGTTTTTTTGTCGGAGAGTGAGGTCTGGTGTCAGACTACCTCCCAATTATTATTTATTTGTTTTTTGCATGTTATTTGAAAAATTCCAATAAAAAAGAATTCTACAAAAAAAAAAAAAAAAAATATATATATATATATATATATATATATATATATATATT
>BLSH010558131.1:1666499-1705274 GCA_018402905.1 Glandirana rugosa
TTCAACTTAAACATAGATTAAACCTTGTCCATGTAAAAAATTCACATTAAGATCGGTTTTTTATAAAAATACAAAAAACCTAGCGTATGCCTTCCTATTTGTGGGGACATTGCAAACAAAACGACAGACACGGGGACAAGTCTTCTGAAGTAGAACGAAAGACAGGGAGACCGATAGTTACACCTAAAACATTAACAACCCAACAACACCCTTGTTCCTAACCACTATTTCGAAGTCATCTCTGTGTAAAAAGGGTATTATTGAGAATGTTCTCACTTAAAGGGAAGGCTCCCCATCTAAAGGAGAGTGAAGGACAACCCGTGAGTCCTTGACGGACATATTATCAATAACCCTTTACACAGGTGTGAAAATATCACGTGTTACCTTTCTCTTTTCGTGAGAATTTGCCTCAGAGGCTAGGTCCTGAGGGCCCCCCCCCCCAACTATCCTCAGGGCTTCCCTTTTCTCTTTCCATTGTGCACTATAAAAGTGTGGACACATTTCCCAATAACTATTATACAGGCAGTTCCTGAGTGCCCAACAGGAAGTGAGAGGAAATCTACCCCTCGGAAGGGAAATTCACTCTTGTAAGAGTTATTATGGGAAAAATGTGTCTCTACTGAAGCTTTATCACCAATCCTTGTTCCCACAACAACCCAACAATTACAAAATCCACATTGATAGCCAGAGGGACAGAAAGCAAGATGAAGTCTTCTGAACAGGGGCACAGACAGCAAAACAAACGTTACAGGGGTGTTTATCCTTCCGTATGCGATCCAAAAAACATAAAAATATTTTTTGGCTAGAATTACACTTAAAAAATGTACCTGTTCCAAATTAGATACAAATTCAACTTAAGAACAAACCTACAGAACCTATCTTCTTTGTAACCCAGGAAGTGCCTGAACTAAGGAAGAAATATACCTGTATGTTTTATCTTTTCCTTATTGACTTTTTTATTTATTGAAAACACAAAAACATTATTACAACACAGGAACTATATTTGAACAATAATTATGAGAATGTAAATTTTAAAAAAATGTTCTTGTTGGAATAGCGCGTAACAAGACTGATACAACTTTTTATAAAACAAATGAAAATATATGTTATGTAAATACTTTAAAAAGTGCCACCCAAATCATTTAAATCAACCTTTAGCCTCTACTGCTATTTAATAATTGCTTGTCAAGTTCCAGCACAGGCCTCTTGTGTACCAAAGCAATTAAGAAAATGGTTTGAGGTTAATGCACTCTCAGGTGTCCTCTTCCTTAATAGCGGTAATCATACATAACTGCTCATCACACTATTCAGTTTCTCATTACAACTGTTACTATGTTAAAGAGCAATGCTGTGAATGGGGATTATATAAATGTCATAGCTTAAAGGGAACTTTTCAAACATTTTAAACTTTTAAAAAGGCATGCTTAAAGCATTTTTAAGGTTTTTTTGTATTAAAAAATAAATGAAAAATGTAATACTTACCTGCTCTGTGAAATGGTTTTGCACAGAGTGGCCTGAACCTCCTCCATCTTGGGTTCCCTTCGCTCATCCTCTTCTTTGTGTGTCCCCACTGTAAGCTGATTTCTATGAGGGACACACCTGTGGGCTTGATCCGCAGCCAGGCCGTGTGCATCTATTGACATACACAGCATTGCTAAGTCCCGCCTCTCCTGCGCTCTGTTCACAGGATTTGATTGACAGCGGCAGGAGCCAATGGCTGCAGCTGTTTCCTCTGTGAGCAAATAGAGAGGAGAGAGTCGCTGCAGACAGGCACAGCACTGGATTGAGTCAAGGGGATGAGGGGGGTGATACTAACACTGGGATATGAATTAAGGTAACAAAATGTCCAGGCTTTAGAACCACCTTAAGACCACAAGGTAGTGGTTTTGGTATTTTTAATAGTTAGGGCTAAACCCCATGCTTAAACTAAATTTCTATCACCCCCTCTCAATCATTTGAGAGCCCCTCAGCAGTCAATAAGGGGAATTTCATTGGATTGGAGATAGTGGATTAGTGTGTTTTAACCCTTGTCACAGCCTGTAGCTCTGAGTTGAAGGCCCAAAGCTGGCCCATACTTATGAGTTTCTTTTGTTTGGCCTGATTTCTCCATCCATGCTAAACAGCATCTGCATCTGATTAATTACTTTTGGGGCCGCTCAAAGTAGAGTTGAAAGCATATCCCTGTGCCCCAGAACATGGGGTGTAGGCTTGCCCTAATACTAATCCAGGGGGTTAGTAAATGTAAAGAGGAGAGGATCGCCTCTACTCCCAACCAGCCCAGGTGAATAAACATTAAAGAGTGGCCTCAGCCTGCAGGATGAACAAAAGAAACAGATTTCTCCATCCATGCTAAGCAGCACCTAGGTTGTCAGGATATCTGAACAGTGCCAGTATCTGAGTAGATGTTATTCCAACAATTTTACTTTCCTGGATTCTTCAACAAATATTAAAAGAAACAACTTTTACCAATCTGGGCATTGCCCATAGGGCCACCCACAGAGCAGATTTCAGCTGAGTCAAAAGGAAAAAGATGAAATTCAATGCGTGTATTGCCAGCTTTACTTTCTAATATTGGAGCCAAGCCCAACCCCTAACTACCATGCTTTATTCAATTCAAGCTTTGCCTGCATTCGGTAAAATCAGGAATAAGGGTATGCATAGATTTTTCTGATTTTTAAACCACTGCAGAATTAAGAAAAAAAAAACACCTGTAAGACAATGGCATAATTTTCTATGCACCGCATACTAGCACATTATGAAATACTTACCTTAGAACAAAGCCCTCCAGCAGCACGCTGTCACCGTTAAGAGGGCTAACATCTTCCCACTGTCTTCCTTCGGGGTTCACAGGGCTCCGGCGCTGTGAGTGACCGGAGCTGTGATGACATCACTCCCGTGCATGTGCGTGGGAGCCCTCGGTTCCGGCACAAAGCTTGATGTCTGTATTGCTGTATGAGCATGGTCTACTTCCAGAGCGCCGACTCAATCGCTTTTGGATTGTTGCTACTGCTGTATACGGGAGTTGGAAGGCTCTCATGAGTCAGAGCACCTGGGTAAGGAGTATTCAGTCTGTTTGGATTTACTAGCAGCTGTGTAGTCTGAGCGGTGTTTTTCTTGCTGGCCAAAGCTTGATGTCACCGGCTGCATCCAGGGTGAATATCTCCTAAACAGTGTGCGTTTAGGAGATATTTATTTTACCTACAGGTAAGCCTTATTACCTGTAGGTAAAAATCACAAAGCGGGCTTTACTATCACTTTAAATTAAAAAGCAAAAGCATTTATTTCTAATACTTTTCTGGTTGTCTTTGCTGCAGCATTATCATAGCAAAGCCCATTTTTCTGATCAATCTTTTCTATTTTTCAACAGTCATAATTATGTTTATATCTATGTTCTTCTAAGAAAGCTCGCCTTTAATTTTTACCACATTTAGCCACTCATTTTAAAGACAGTATGCAGCAGGAATAACTGTCTTCAATTTTGTCCCATTTTTGTGGATTTTTTTATAGTAACTGGGGATAGAGAAAATGAAAAAGAACTGATTGTAAAATAAAGTATATTTTGAATAGTTACATGAGTGGTGGGTAGTAAGTCCAATCTTTGATCTTGTTTAAAAGCTTTAGGTGAAGTTGCTATTTGAACCTTAAGGTATGTCAGACAGCTTGTCCACAGCTATGTGCTGTTTTTCATCCACCAGCCACTATGTTTCTTGTAGAACAGTGAAGTGTTGGACAGCTCTTGCATCTCTCTGCAAGAGAAAGAACTAGCACTACTTGCTGGACAGGTGAGCATTCAACATATTAATTTACAGGGTGACTCAAATTCAACTTTTCTATCTAAGTCATAGGATCCATTTAACACAATTCTATGACCCTCACTTGTTGTTTTTCTATTTCAAACCTTTAAAATCTGGTATAAATGTTTTAATGTAATTTAACTTTAATGCAATTTAGGAGAAAAAAAATATCTGATGGTATTTAAGGGGTCCTTATATAGGTAGCAGTCAGGAATTATCACAGGGATACAGTGATACTTTCTACCATTGATAGGGTCTGAATTGAGGGGCTTACAGTAGGTAGAGGGGGGAATCCTGTAGCAAGGGCTGGTACTATTCCCTGTATAACTAGTAAATTAAGGGTAAGTCCCCATATCTCCCCAGATAGAGAAGATTAAATGGGGATTTTAAGATACCAAAAGGAAGTAACACATAGCTGGACAGCAGGAGAGAGAGCACTATTGGAGAGAGATCTTCAGTGAGGAACTAAAAGTGTCCGGAGTCGGTGAGCGACACACGCTGGCATACTGGAGGAGGCATGCCTGAGTGGATTGGGGTGAGAGACAGTCTGGGGAGGATGCAGAAGCCAGTGTGGGACTGTGGTGTTGCTGTGGCAGTGGAGGAGGCCGTTGCAGCTGTATGGACTGACAGGGCCTGGAGGAGGATGGGCTGGGAGTCGTAGTCCATCACATTGGCTAGCACATTGTACTTTACTACACTTTGGGGGACAGTGATCCCTGCCTGTAAAGGGTGGTCCGGAGGTCCTGCTTCAACTATAGCAGGCCTCACCATGTGCTAGCTAGGCCGGAACCAAGTGATTGTGCTGGAGTGAGGAACAAGGAGTGTAACATGCAGCAAGTGTCAGTGCTGAAGTGAAGAAGGCAAAGTGTATATATAGGGTTGTACATAGAGGTATGTAGTGTAAAGAACTGTTTGATCTTTGGGCATCCCATAATCATCCCTACCCCCATCCAAGTTCAAATCCCCTAATAAAAACAGAAAAAAAAAGTACCAGCCTGTTCTGTGACTCTGGATGTGAGGAAGAAGTGTGACTAAGGGTAGTGTGTCCAGGTGAGATCACCCTGTAGAAGTTACGAGGCGTAACGAAACCGGTGGTAGGGGCCGGCACGGTCGATGGATGCATTAGTTTACACAGCACAGCAGTGTGAAAGAGGTTATCACTGACCTGAAGAGAGCTGCAGATCCAAAGGAGAGGTGATATCACAGGAGCATTTATCCTGTACAAGGCGTGTTTTTATCTTCATACATGTGGGTGTTACATTGGCTTTGATTATATATTAAAATGTTTTAAACTGGTTAAGCGCTATGTCTAACGTTATTGCTTCCCTATATGTCACCCACAGAGTTTGAAGGAGTTATCAGCTGAACAGTGGATGTGACTGCAGTTTCGATAGTAAAGAGGAATGGAGATGAGGAGTTACTACCTGAGCTGCATCTGAGAGGTTGCATGCTACAGGCGTGTTTTGTACGCCCAGAAGGTGAGGGCACATCTACTGGCGGTGTTCTAAAGCATGAAGTGAAGATGGTGGATCAAATAATTTATAGCACAAGGACTCTTTATCTGACATTTTTTTTTCTTCATTATATTGAATTATCATATTATTGCACTACTGTGGGACTATAATATATGAGAGTGTCATCAATCTTAGTGGCACTCATAGGATAATTTATGCACAGTAGCACTTTGTTACATTGTTTACAGGCACTAATTTGCACAAACTTAGAGGATTTTTGCACATGAATTGTATATGAATGCATTATTATCAGTAAGTAGACAGAGGGGGAGTGCTGCACGCAGGTTTTGATCTTTTTTAAGTGTGATCGGGTGAACTACAACTTTAAAAATCCCCAAGGGGGCATTGGCTACATATACAGTATCTCACAAAAGTGAGTACATCCCTCACATTTTTATATTATTATATCTTTTCATGCGGCAACACTGAAGAAATTACACTTTGCTACAATGTAAAGTAGTGAGTGTACAGCTTGTAGAAGAGTGTAAGTTTGCTGTCCCCTCAAAATAACTCAACACACAGCCATTAATGTCTAAACCGCTGGCAACAAAAGCGAGTACACGACAAAGAACAAAAAGTGCGCCTCTAAGTGCAGTAATAGAGTAAAACATCATTTATTAAAACTTGTAAAAAAACCTACTCACAATGGTAGTAATCAGGTGAGCGTTGCAGTTGTAAGCCACTGCTAGCTGTATGGGAGTCCTGGAGGATGTGCTCCTGGAATGGGGATGGAACTGCCTGGTGGTGGTACGGTGGGAAGTAAGCGTCGGTGGCTCCCGGCGTCTCCTCCTCCTAGCCACTGATGGAAGATAGTGAGTACACCCCTAAGTGAAAATGTTCAAATTGGGCCCAAAGTGTCAATATTTTGTGTGGTCACCATTATTTTCCAGCACTGCCTTTACCCTCTTGGGCATGCAGTTCACCAGAGCTTCACCGATTGCCACTGGAGTCCTCTTCCACTCCTTCATGACGACATCATGGAGCTGTTGGATGTTAGAGACCTTGAACTCTCCACCTTCCATTTGAAGATGCCCCACAAATGCTCAATAGGGTTTAGGTCTGGAGACATGCTTGGCCAGTCCATCACCCTCAGCTTATTTAGCAAGGCAGTGGTCGTCTTGAAGGTGTGTTTGGGGTCATTATCATGTTGGAATACTGCGGCCCAGTCTCCGAAGGGAGGGGATCATGCTCTGCTTCAGTATGTCACAGTACATGTTGGCATTCATGGTTTCCTCAATGAATTGTAGCTCCCCAGTGCCAGCAGCAATCATGCAGCCCCAGACCATGACACTTCCACCACCATGCTTGACTGTAGGCAAGACACACCTGCCTTTGTACTTTTCACCTGGTTGCCGCCACACACGTTTGGCACCATCTGAACCAAATATGTTTATATTGGTCTCATCCGACCATAGGACATGGTTCCAGTATTCCATGTCCTTAGTATGCTTGTCTTAATCAAACTGTTTGCGGGCTTTCTTGTGCATCATCTTTAGAAGGGGCTTCCTTCTGGGACGACAGCCATGCAGACCACTTTGATGCAGTGTGCGACGTATGGTCTGAGCACTGACAGGCTGACCTCCCACCCCTTCAACCTCTGCAGCGATGCTTTCAGCACTCATAAATCTATTTACCAAAGACAACCTCTGCATATGACGCTGAGAACGTGCACTTCAACTTCTTTGGTCGACCATGGTGAGGACTGTTATGAGTGGAACCTGTCCTGGTAAACCACTGTATGGTCTTGGCCACTGTGCTGCAGTTCAGTTTCAGGGTGTTGGCAATCTTCTTATAGCCTAGGCCATTTTTATGTAGAGCCACAATTCTTCTTTTCAGATCCTCAGACATTTATTTGCCATGAGTTGCCATGTTGAACTTCTAGTGACCAGTATGAGAGAGTGAGAACGATAACACCAAATTTAACACTCCTGTTCCCCATTCACACCTGAGACCTTGTAACACTAGGTCTCAGGGGAGGACAAATGGCTAATTGGGCCCAATTTGGACATTTTCACTTAGGGGTGTACTCACTTTTGTTGCCAGTGATTTAGACATTAATTGCTGTGTGTTGAGTTATTTTGAGGAGACAGCAAATTTACACTGTTATACAAGCTGTACACTCACTACTACATTGTAGCAAAGTGTCATTTCTTCAGTGCTGTCACATGAAAAGATATTATAATATATTGACAAAAATGTGAGGGGTGTACTAACTTTTGTGAGATACTGTGTGTGTGTATATATACTGTATATATATATATATATATATATATATATATATATTAGTATAATTTTTTTTTTATTGACTGCACAAAACAGTCATATTATATGTTGATAAGGTTGATCTCAAATATCATGATATCATACTTTTAAGCATTTTTTGTATAAATAAAACTTGTGTCTTTTATATACATTGTACTATGTGTTACTTTCTTTTGGCACCTTAAAATCCCCATTTGCCACAATCTTCTTGATCTGAGAAGATATTGGGATTTACCCTTAATTTTTAATTTTCTGAATTGGGTGACTAGAGCTCTACTTCCATAATACAAAATAAGCTTTTCCAATTCTGCCCTTTATGGTGCTGTCAATCAGCATCAAGTAAGAGAATGGCACAGAACAAACACTTACAAGTGACATGTATCTACCTGCATTTTTGGTATTCTTTTCTTCAAGTAAAAGACAGAAGCTTCTAATATTAAAATAGTTTCCTTGCTTCTCTATTATATTGCAGTTGTGTACACTAACATTGTTCGGGTATACAAAGATGTATGTTTGTGTAGTGAGCAAGCACCCCTTCTTGGACTGCCCTAGGGGCTGAATGAAAAAAGAGGACACAAAAAGTGTTGCCAATAGCAACCAATCAGATTTTATCTTTCATTGTATGGAACAATGAAATAACAATTTTGGCTATTCAACAACAATATGTTTGCCAAGCGATAGACCTTAAGCCGAGAGTTAAGTGTCACAAGACATATGTTTTAACATACATACATTTTAATTAAAAGTTAATTATATATAATATATATATTTTATATAATATGTATATTATAATATTGTTTTAGTTAACTGTAAGACAGTTTGTATTTTTGTTAAATATTTTGTCCCTTTAACTAAATTACCCTCCAAAGGGATTTTCTTTTAAATGGATCCAACCCAGTCTTTTAGCTTTAACACCAGCAAGGGTTAGATGCAAAAACACAATGAAATGTAACAATGTCAAACTCTAAAGACCAGATGTTCTGTTGTTCCCAACAATCCCAGACCACCTGTCTTCATATCATCTCCTTTATCAAAGTATGTCACTCACATTTCCCCCATGAAAAGAGTTGGCATTATAGTCACAGGCAGCTTTGGAGCCATTTCAAACATTCTACATGTAGTTCTTATAATTAATTTTCCAAAAGCCAATCATAGCAAGAAATATCGGAATGTTATGTTTAGAATTAATTAACAACGTGTTAACAAAGGTCATGTTGACCGGTATTCTTCTACTGATAGGAAAATAAAAAATGCAGAGATAAAGAAATAAATAAATTAACACAGAAACAAGTTTATGTCATGGAAAAACAACGGTGTACAATTATAAGCTTGGCAGTCATTCCGTATACCAATTGTTATCCAGACATGTTCAAACCCACAAAATATTTCTACATATTTAGTCAACTTGGTTGAAAAAAAAAAGGAATGTCTACACAGTTCATCCTCTCATAACATTTATTAATTTAGTTTAAAATAAGGTTAACACAAAACGTACTGGGCAAATATAGCCAAATTGTGCCCCAGAGGGAAAAAAATACAAGATCATACTAATTCATATACCCCCTTCCCCTGCACCCCCCACACCCCCATGCAACCTAATGAACTTTGACATCCTCAGCTTTTTCAGGATTACGAAGTGAGGCTAAATTACATCAGTGACACCTATATAAGGGGCTGGAAGCCATGGTCTAAGATTCTGTCTTTTAATTTTTACTCAGTTTTATTTTTAATTTCACTTGCAAATTGATTAAATTCTCTATATTAAAATATTACCATAACATCCTACAGTATTATTAATTGTAGGAACTGCAACACAACACTATGTTTTTTTTTACACTACATTTTCGATGTAGCTATTACAAACCTATGACAGATCATGTTTTTCAGACTCTAAGCACTTTCAGAGCTGCATAAGACATCTGCAGTTTAAAACGCCCACACTTATGATTTAAGCTATGATTCTGAAACAAGATATGCAAAACATTATTCAAACAAGGTATCTGAAATTTTTCCTGGGAATAAATGAAACTTAAAGTGATTGTAAAGTCTAATTTTTTTGCTATACAAATAACAAACATGTTATACTTACCTGCCCTGTGTAGTGGTTTTGCACAGAGCAACCCAGATCCTCCTCTTCTTGGGTCCCTCTTTTGTGCTTCTGGCCCCTCTCTCCTGTTGAGTGTCCCCACAGCAAGCAGCTTGCTATGGGGGCACCCAAGCTGAGCTGCAGCTCCGTGTGTCCATTTAGACATGGAGTTTCGGTTCGGTCCCACCCCCTCTCTCTCCTGATTGGCTAACTGACTTTGATTGATAGCAGCAGGAGCCAATGGTCCCGTAGCTGTGTCTCAACCAATCAGGAGGGAGAGTCCCAGATGGTCAAGACACTCGTGGACATCGCTGGAAAGAGATGGGGCTCCGGTAATTAGGAGGGCTGAGGGGGGCTGCCGCACACAGAAAGTTCTTTATTTTAATGTATAGAATGCATTAAGATAAAAAAAACCTTCTGATATTTACAACCCCTTTAACTGTATCACTTTTGCTCTAAAGACCCGCCTCCCACACTGCTGGTAAACATGTATTTCCTACATACCCCTCTTGTCCTTTGTACAGTCCTTAGAGTAAAAAAGTAATTTGTTCTGTGAATACAGTTAACTGTATTTAAAGAGGTATGTAAAAGAAGTCAACCCAACAGTCATCCTCCAGTTAAGTAAGTAGATAATTGGAGACTGTTCATATTAACCCCTTAGAGCCGGCGCCTGCCAGCCCTTTAAGGGCTTTAGAATGTTGGTAGGTGGGGCATAGCTTATGGTCATGTGACCAATGTGATTGGCTGTCACGGCGGTCACATGATCGGAAAGCTCCCGATCACAAGCAACAAACAGGAGCTGTCAGTTCGCCTCCAGTAACTATGTAGAGGACGTGTTCAGAGTAGCTCCCGCTCCCTGCTCCATGTAAATCCTGGAAGAAGACGGCATTTTGAGTGGTGACAGGTGGACGAGCAGGTGCAAGTGGCTGGCATCTCATCGGGCTCCCCTGTAAGTGAGGGGAAGGAGATACAGGAGACGGCCGGGGCACTGGAGCTATAGCTAATAAGTAGGAAAAAAAAAAAAAGTACCTCCACAAGCTGGGGTGTATATTGCCATCATCCCCTTAATTCATCATCACAATACCCCTTGTTTTTGGGATTTTTAAGGCAATTTAAAGCAATAATTTCTTAAAAATATACATAGTTTATTATGAAAAAGTTAATATTTCAATAAAAATATAGAAAATATACATAGCATAAAACCATATTGATTTGTATTTCTTTTACAAAGACAAGTATGACCATATGTGCATTATAAGAGGTGATATCACCCAGCCTAGATGGCCCTATGGCTTGTTCTATGACCATTCATAAGGACAGGGTATATCCTACGCGTTTCGGAAAATTGTAAAAGATTCCTTCTTCAGGGAACAGATATTGCCTTCTCTGTAGAGATAAATAATGTACAGGCTAATACCCTCTATGTAAATATTAGAATGCTTCACAACAATTAGTGTATAACATATAATCCAATACACTTACATTCCAGCACAGTATTATTTCCTCGAATGACCCTGTCTACGGGAGTCACATACCCCGCTAGAAGTCCCTTTCCCCTTAATGTCAGGATGGGAGGCAAGGATTGCCAATAGCCGGTGCTTATAAATATATCCCCAAGGATTTCTAGGCAAAGATAAGGGAAAACAGTTTTCAAAAAAACTTTCCTAAATCGGAGCTGCCTTAGGCTTCCAATTAGATCTTTGTAGGATTCACTTACTGTTCCATAAAAGTATTATGCCACACGAGAAGTCCGACGTTCGGTCTTAGGGCGGGATCGAGGAGAAAGCCTACAGTCACCCCCAGGTAAGGTTCAAGAGCGGGGAAGGAGCTCCTCCCCTCAGATATCAACACGAGAAGCCTGACACTGAGGATCACTACCCGAGCTGACCGGGATAAAGATTCAGCATAGGTGAGCTACCCATGCAGGGGTACCTAGCTCTGAACCCAACTCTTCCGCCATCACTAACACTCACATATTCTGGACTCTCCTTATCCCGGCTCTGATCATCCTGATACTATCTGTGTAGTCACCACCCAAGGACTGGTCACTGGATGAGATAGAGGGAACCCATTTCAATGTTATTTTTGTTTGCTTAAGAATACAAATCCCTGATATTTTTTAGAAACATGTCAATATGTTTGTATAATTTGATTTACTTTGATTTTGTTTCTCAATTATTTAAAAAAAAAAAAAAAGACCGCTTCCGAAGACGTCCGATGACGAAACGCGTAAGACGGGGCCAGCTAGTACGCACAAACGTTTGACGTCACGATCGGGTTTGCTTACTCGGTACAGGGAATACCAGCTGACAGAAGAGGAAGCGAGACGCCTCTTCCTCAAACAGTAGCCGCGCTACCACTGGCATTTTTTCCCATGTGCAATACCGAGGAACCCAGCAACATTACTTTTTGTTTTTAATCTTTTTTAATCTGTTTGGATAATAAATGGTTTTTGGATTTACACTATATGGGATTTCTTATCCTTTTATACTCCATACAACTGGAAGGTTTTTCCCACTATTGTGGAGGGTTGCATCGGTCCAGAGGAGAGCTGCTGGGAAGGAAATCAACACGAGAAGCCTGACACTGAGGATCACTACCCGAGCTGACCGGGATAAAGATTCAGCATAGGCGACCTACCCCTGCAGGGGTACCTAGCTCTGGTGAGTGGGGGCGCAAGAGGGGAGCACTGGATTGAAGCACTGAATCACTTTACATTTTGAAGATTTGTCACCAAAGTCACTGAACACTTTCTATTGCATTTGGATTTTTAAAGAGACTATTTTTGTTTGCCGATCAAGGACATCATACACTAAGTTTTTATTATGAATTTTTTAATATTCAACTAAGACGGTGTAATTTATATTACCTTTTGCACATTTGCACATTTCTGATGTACTTTTATGATAATTTATATTGATATAATCAACACATTATTATTTTAATACGCACATTTTCACTTTAATTTTGTGCATAGTATCTATGGTTTTAAGATATAAGGGTCATATGTAATTTAGGTGCAGCCTGAAATAGGATTAGCACCCAGAGGGTTAGCGCCATCTTCCTGATATATTATTTATACACTTATTTTCCTTCTGGGAAAGTAGGAGGGCGGCTTCCCCCCAAATAAATACTCTATTCCACTATAGCGCGGGACCCCCCTTCATATACATTCTCCTCCCCTTGGATAGCCCGCTCCCCTCAATTGGGTCTCCAAGAAGGTGCTTTTCTCAGCCATAACCTAGGTCGACTGATTTAAGAATGGCGCCGGCTTCCATCCCCGGCGTCTTTAAAGGACCGTGCACGCATCGGCGCATAACAGGAAATGCGTCACCGCGTGTTACGTCATATCCGTTTTCCCGAACGTCCGTTCCAGGGAAGGAATATGTTATGGTCCTAGACTTGTAACCGACAGCGCAATGTAGGACAGCACCACCTGCTGGGGAGGAACCATTACCTCTCCATACTGGGCTGTCAGAAGAGCCCCAGGGCGGCACAAAGCCATACCACAAGGGCCCTTCTTGCGCTGGACATAAGGGAGACCAGAACTACAGGGCGTGGCTCCCGGAAACCATCATCGAGAATTCAACCTGTGCTTTACAAATGCCTTGTTACATTTCATGAAATAACATTTTACAACAAAGACAAACCAAAAAATTGTATTGTCCAGCCAACAACCATGCATTATCTATAATAGAGTAATTCTTAAATCAACTTAAAAACTCCTCCAGGTAAGGAGTGGCATATCTAGAACAGGGTCAACCCAGGACGGGGAACCCCAGATCAGGGAAGAAGGAGAACAAACCCAGGGGAATCTCCAGCATACAACCACTCGGACCAGACCTATGGGTAAAGAAGCAGGAAACAAAAAAGAGAAGGGAGGAAGAAAGAGGGGGAGAGAGAGAAAGGGAGAAAAAGAAGGAGAGAGAGAAAGGAAAAGGATGGGGGCTGTACATAGAAAAAGAAGTCCAACTCTATTTATCTATAATGATCCATTTTAATCCGTTTTGCCTGAGCTAAAACCCTCCAAAAAGGGCCTATAGCTCTGTGCTTCATTTAAGCCGGGGGGGGGGGGGTGGTGGCCCTAAGACGTCTGATCCAGTGCATCTCCTGCTGGAGAAGAGTCTTATTCCAGTCACCTCCCCTCGGTGGAACATGTATTCTATCCAGGGCTGTGAATAGGATCCTTGGCATATGGTAATTGTGGACCTTGGCTACGTGTCTCCCCAAAGGGAGATATAAATTGCCTATTCGCATACCCTGCAAATGCTTACTTACCCGTGCCTGAAATTCTTGTTTCGTTTTGCCCACATAAAAGGAGCCGCATTGGCAATATGCCAAATATACCACTCCCCTTGTGTGGCAATTTGCAAAATGTCTTGCGATGAAAGTTTCTCCATTTGGTAGCCTTATAGCGCCTCTTCCACCAATGAAGGGGCAACACGAGCATGACCCACAGGGGAAAGTACCCTTATCTCCACATGGGTCACCCCGATTGCCACCTCTATACTCACTTTGGACCATCCGGTCCTGTAGTGAGCCTGCCCTTCTAAAGGTAATCTGGGGGTGCATCCCCACGAAGTTCCCCAAGATGGGGTCCTCCCTGAGTATGGACCAATTTTTACTTAATATTGTACGTATGCTCTCATGTTCTCGGGAGAACCTTGTAATTAGCCTTGTAGTTTCAGTATTGGACTGTCCCTTGCGACCCATCAATTTGAAAATTAATTGATGTCTATCTAGATTTTTGACCCTATTATACGCCTTTCTCAGTGTTGTCTTAGTATAACCTCTATCGCGTAATCTTTTGTATAGGGAATCAGCCTCAGTTTTGAAGTCTTCAAACGAGGTGCAATTTCGTTTTAATCGTAAGAATTAACTATAGGGTATTGATTTTTTCAGGGGTTCCGGATGAAAACTGTTTGCGTGCAATAACGTATTACTCGCGGTCTCTTTTCTATATAGGGTGCTACTTAACTTGCCCCCACTATCTTTTTGGATGAAAATGTTCAAAAAACTGATCCTACTTCCATGATATGTCATGGTAAAAAATAGGTTCATCATGTTTCTGTTCATTTCCTCCAAAACATTTTTTAACAACTCTACTGATCCGTCCCACACTATAAATATATCGTCTATATATCTTTGCCACACCACGACATGCTCAGTGTATTCAGCAAGGTCATCACGCGATAGAAGTTCTTTTTCCCACTCCCCCAGGTACAGGTTTGCGTACGATGGGGCACAAGAAGTCCCCATCGCCACGCCCTGTACCTGGAGGTAGTGGGAGCCCTTGAACATAAAAACATTATGTCGCAGGACGAAGTCCAACATGGTCAGAATAAAGGATTTAAGTTTCCACTCATGGGTCGAGTGCTGATGCAAGACTCTCTCAACGGCAGCAACCCCAAGATCATGGGGGCTGCTGCCGTAGAGTGACTCCACATCAACAGCCACCAATAATGCCGTCTCAGGGATCACCATATTTTCCAAAATTTGAAGCAGGTGGATTGTATCTTTGGTGTATGAGGCCAGCCCCATGACATGGGGTCTTAGATGCCAATCAATAAATTGACTCATTGCTTCCGTCAGGCACCCATTGCCCGAAACAATGGGTCGTCCTGGGGGGTCCTGTATGCTCTTGTGTACTTTCGGGAGAGCATAGAAGGTTGGAGTACGGGGATATCTGGTACGTACAAAATCCCACTGCTCCAAAGTAAGAATTCCTTCTTGTCTCGCCTCATCCACCAAAGCATAGAACTGATAGTGGAAACTATCCACCATCGCCGCCTAAATCTTTTTATAACAAAGGGAATCATTCAGAATTTTTTGGTACATAAGTTCATATTGGTCGTTGTTCATTATTACAATGTTTCCCCCTTGTCTGCCAATTGAATTGTAATATTGACATTGTTTTGGAGTGATTTTAGAGCTTGTTCTTGTTCAAAGGTAAGATTTCCTTTATGCAGAATAGTTTTCATATTCTCAATGTCCTTGGTTGTTTGTCGTACAAACAATCCAAGGGCTGGATTTTGTGTCAAGGAGGGAAATTTGTGTGATTTTCTTTTGAACCGACCAATGTCAACTGTTTTGGGCTTCTTCCCCCTCCCCCACATCCCCCCCCTCCACTTCCTCCTCCCAAACCACCTCCATCTCGGTCCAACCACTTTCCTCCAGCAGTAGATTCAGGTCACGTAGTGCTCTAAAATCCGCTGCTGTGAGGTCAGGGGTCACCTCCTCTCTATGTTGGCTCTGTTTGTGATGGAAGCTTTTGAAGAGTAATTTTTGGGCAAATAAGTTTACGTCTTTTATCAATTCAAACTTGTCAACACTTCTATCTGGACAGAAAGAGAGGCCCAGAGCCAGGATCTCCCTCTCTGCCTGCGATAATTCGTGAGATGACAAGTTGATAACATTCAATTTTCCTTCATCTGGGGTTTGATTGTATATGCCTCTATCCCCTTCTGTATTGTGTGTGTGTGTGTTGGAAGCAGTATTTTGTCCTTCTCTGAAAAAGTGCCAGTGGGTGTCATGGGTGTCTTAGGGATGGCTCCCTGATCCTTTTTGTTTTTAAACATTTTTGTCGTGGTATATGTGTTGTTTGTGTTCCCTTTTCCCAGTGTGTTTTGTGATCTCACCATACTTGGTCCACCACTTTTTGTGTCCTGTATATTTTCTGTGATCCCAGAGTCTGTAGTGCGTTTTTTTGTAGTTTGAGATCCATCCTTTTCTTGTTGTTTACGTGTGGAATTTTTTCTTTTCCCAAACTGTCGTCCTGTGTGCAAAGAAGAAACTGAAGAAGAGGAATAATTTGAGGGTGTATCAGAGGAATAATCTTTGTCTGTATTGCCATTCCCTGGTCTCTTTGCCCGTATTCCCCTTTTGGGGTGGCTATCACTCCATCTATATGCTCTTCCCTCACTGAAAGCATTTTTGTCTCTCCAATATTTTTTCTCCTTTTTTAGGAGTATATTTTTACTAATCTCTTCTAGATGTACCCTTAGTTTATGTTCATATACGCTATATTCCTCTTGGGTTTTTAGGGGGGTTAGTCTACTATATATGATGTAATTCTTAAATCAGCTGACCTAGGTTGAGGCTGAGAAAAGCACCTTCTTGGAGACCCAACTGAGGGGAGTGGGCTATCCGAGGGGAGGAGCTCCTTCCCCGCTTGGGAACCTTACCTGGGGGTGACTGTGGGCTTTCTCCTCGATCCCGCCCTAAGACCGAACGCCGGACTCCTCGTGTGGCATAATACTTTTATGGAACAGTAAGTGAATCCTACAAAGATCTAATTGGAAGCCTAAGGCAGCTCCGATTTAGGAAAGTTTTTTTGAAAACTGTTTTCCCTTTAGTTTATCTTTGCCTAGAAATCCTTGGGGATATATTTATAAGCACCGGCTATTGGCAATCCTTGCCTCCCATCCTGACATTAAGGGGAAAGGGACCTCTAGTGGGGTATGTGACTCCCGTAGACAGGATCATTTGAGGAAATAATACTGTGCTGGAATGTAAGTGTATTGGATTATATGTTATACACTAATTGTTGTGAAGCATTCTAATATTTACATAGAGGGTATTAGCCTGTACATTATTTATCTCTACAGAGAAGGCAATATCTTGTCCCTGAAGAAGGAATCTTTTACAATTTTCCGAAACGCGTAGGATATACCCTGTCCTTATGAATGGTCATCGAACAAGCCATAGGGCCATCTAGGCTGGGTGATATCACCTCTTATAATGCACATATGGTCATACTTGTCTTTGTAAAAGAAATACAAATCAATCTGGTTTTATGCTATGTATATTTTCTATATTTTTGTTGAAATATTAACTTTTTCATAATAAACTATGTATATTTGGGGCCTTGGGGGAATTTATAAACTTCAATACTGGATCAGCATCAGTGGGGGTGGTATGGGATACCTTGAAGGCCTTTTTGAGGGGGTTACTAATCCAACAGATTAACAAAATCAAAAAGAAAAATGGGGAATGGGAAGTGGCTATTAAGAGAGAAGTGAAGGGAGCGGAAAAACGATATATAGAGGACCCCACAGATGAGAGGTATAAGGATATGGTAGATAGCCAACAGAGGTATAGAATTGTAGAAATTAGAAGGGAAGAGAATAAGTGCATGTTTAAGAGGCAGAGCTCCTTCGTAGAGGGAGAGTCAGTGGGTCGAGCTCTGGCCTACTTGATCAAGTCGAATTCCCCATCTAATTGTATTTCAGCAATAAGAACTACAGGGGGTAGTGTGGTCTCGAATACAACAGAGATAGTAGAGACATTTAAGGAGTATTATGAGGGGGTATATAGATCGCAGGGAGGAGGTACCCAAGAGGCAATGACAGGCTTCTTGGATGGCCTGAAAATACCAGTTCTCTCAGAGGAGGAAAGGGGGAATTTGGATTCACCCATCACTTTAGAAGAATTAAATAAAGTGGTAAAGGAAATGTAGTCCCCTGGTCCTGATGGACTTCCAATAGAAGTATATAAACATTATGGGACAGTGCTACTCCCAGAATTATTGAAAGTTGTAAATTGGGCAACTGATACAGAGGAGTTGCCAACATCAATGAGAGAGGCCACCATAACCCTGCTCCATAAAGAAGGGAAGGACCCGCTAGAGGTCTCCTCATACAGACCAATGTCATTACTGTGTGCAGACACAAAAATCCTAGCGAAGGTTCTGGCATCCAGATTGAATAAAGCCATTCGGAGACTGGTACACCCTGATCAAGCGGGATTTATCCCGGATAGATCTACTAGTGGGAGCATCAGGAGGGTGTACCTGAATCTGCAGATACAATCGGAGAATATGGGCTCGAGGGCTATTCTGTCCCTGGATGCTGCCAAGGCTTTCGATTGTCTGGAATGGGGATACCTCTGGCGGGTCTTGGGAAAATTTGGATTTGGTCCTTTGTTTACTAAATGGGTTAGAACACTTTACAACTCCCCCAGAGCACGAGTTAGGGTTAATAATAAGTGTTCAGGGGGGTTTCGCTTGGGGAGGGGGACGAGACCGGGATGCCCGCTGTCCCCGCTTCTTTTTGCCTTCGCGATGGAGCCCCTGCCCGAGGCGATTAGGTCATCTACAAGCATACAGGGCTTTCATAGATCAACGGGAGAGGAAAAAATCACCCTGTATGCGAACGATGTCCTGCTGTTCCTGGGGGACACCCAGGGCTCTTTAGCAGCAACAATAGATCTGGTTAATAAGTTTGGATGTCTCTCAGGTTTAAAAATAAACTGGGAGAAATCTGCACTACTCCCGATAGAACCAGGAAGTACCCCGTTAACGTCAGTAGCTACCCACCTGAGGCTTGTAGATAAGTTAAATTATTTAGGTATTGTCCTCTCAAAGGATCCCAACCACTTCCTAACCGATAACCTAGTTCCACTCCTAAAAACATTCAAGCCTAAGAGCGAAATATGGAAGCGATTCCTACTGTCTGCTGCTGGCAAATGTAGTTTAATTAAAATGGTTTGGATGCCTCAACTAATATACATTTTACTTAATTCACCAGTGTGGCTGTTTAAGAAATGGTTTAAGAAAATAGATACCCTGTTCAGGGAACTAATATGGAATAAGGGCAAAGCCAGGATTAGGTTAAGTATTCTACAATTACAAAAAGAGGAAGGGGGAGTGGCCTTACCACATCCGCTGAATTACTATCTAGCGGCTCAATTGCAGAAAGAAAAAGAAAACAGAAAAGGAAAAAAAAAAAAACTATGTAGGGAGCGTGAAATGTGCGTGCGCTTGGCACAGTTCTATTGGAGCTATTGCATGCAAATATGTAGCCACTCTGCACCAAGACCTGGCCATTAAGAAGCTGCATATTTGCATGCGCTCAGAGCAAAGAGGTTAAGAAAGTACATTTTTGAATGACAGTATGTTCTCCTTTTATTAGAGTAAGGTAAAAAGGGGCTGGAAAATTGTTGTTGCTGAATAACCAAAACTGTTATTTAATTTTTCCATACAATGAAAGATAAAATCTGATTGGTTGCTATTGGCAACACTTTTTGTGTCCTCTTTTTTTCATTCAGCCCCTAGGGCAGTCCATGAAGGGGGGTGTTAGGAGAGATTGGTGCCCTTTAAGAGACTTCAGTGCTTGTGCGCGTGCCTGTGCACATTTGCACGTGCCCGCATGCACTCCCATGTGCGGCGCCAAACGGCTCTATTTAAACATGCAATGCCCAGCAGCCGGTGCTGTCCATTCTACAGCATTAGTATGTTCCTGAGAGCATCCTGTACCTTGAACCTGTATCCTGATATTTGTTCCTGTGACCCGGCTTGTTTGACCTTGATTGACCTCCGCCTGCATCAACCCCTAGCTTGCCCATGACGACTCTTCTGCCTGACCTCTTTGTACCTCGCTGCCTGCCTGTTAATGACCCTGTCTGTACCTGATGATTATTCAGCCTGCACCCTCTGTACCGCTTGCCAGCCAGTTGCTGACTTCAGCCTGCCTCACTACTCTAAGGATTGCAGGAGCCACTGAGGGACCCATCTCACCATCAGTGTTCCTGTCCAGCCCACGTTTCCCCCTGTGCTCTGGAACCCTCTGTCTGCTCTATCAGGGGTTCCCAAACCAGGGCCGTAAGAGTGGTTGCTTCCTGCACAAGACAGACTCTACCACCAGGTGCGTGACAGGGTGCTTGCTCACTACACACAGATACATTTTTGTACACCCGAACAATGTTAGTGTACAAAACTGCAATATAATAGAAAAGCCCTGTCCCTGAGCTACTTACTTACTATATTGAAAATAAAATAAGAAAAAGTTTTTTGCTTTAATATCTACCTTAATATCCACCTTAAAGTGGAGTGGCCGTAATATGACTTTTAAGATAAAAATACCCCTAGGATACTCATGCCTCGTGCAATGTAACAAAGGTACAATATGCTGTAAACTATGCCCAGTTTTCTATTTGTGCAGCATCATTTTCTTACTTTGTAAAGTTCCTGCAATGCGTTACCATCTCCAGTGTGGGCGTCTGAAGCCGCAGTGTCCTTCCTGGATTGCGTGCATGCTGGCTACCCAGCATGAACCTGCTAATCTCGTGCATGTGTAGTGTGGTGCAATCTTGGTCAGCTTGACATGGCACGGCTCCAGTAACATTTAACATTGGCTTCTTTGGAAAATCTTGGAGCAGTGCCATGTCAAGTTGACCAAGATTTTCCATAGATGCCAATGTTAATTGTTACTGCAGCCATGCCATGTCAAGCTGACCAAAATTTTCCATAGATGCCAGTGTTAAATATTACGGGAGCAGTGCCATGTCAAGCTGACCAAGATCTCCCAGGAGCCAATGCAAGGCTGGAAATGAAGTACAGTGCCATGGCCCCTAAAGGAGAAAGTGAAATTAGATTTAGGTATAAATCAGGTAAATGAACAGAGAAAAAAATAATAAATTGCCAATTAATTTTAAGAATGCACATTAGTGCTGCACGGTATGGAGTGAAAAATGTGGGTTGAACTTCACTTTAAATCATATTGCTAATTGCATAATGTACTTGTTTGTAGCTTAACCGATTCCTGACAGTGTAGTGCCTATAAGAGGCGACAGCGTGGCTCTGTCCTGCAAATCGCCACTTATAGTCATCACTCACGTAAGCGGGGCCGCGGGTCGGGTGGATTCGATGTCCGCCAGTGACCTGCAATGGCCTGTGACACAGCCAGAATGGGGAACCGCTGATGTAAACACTGTGGTTTCCTGTTTTGACAGGCTGCGTGTCAGAGATGTACTGATCCCTGTACTCGGGATCAGTTAGATCTCTGGTGCTCCTGGCAGCCCAACCCCCATACAGTTAGAACACACCCAGAGAACACAGTTAACCCCTTCACTGCCCCCTACAGGTTAACCCCTTCCCTGCCAATGACATTTATACAGTAATCAGTGGATATTTAAATTTCTGATCACTGTATAATTGTCATTGATGCCAAAAAAGTGTCAAAAATGTCTGACATGTCTGCCCCAATATTTCAGTCCCAATAAAAATCGCAGATCGACACCATCACTAGTAAAAAAAAAAAATTGTATGAACACCAGAAATTAATTCTCATGCTTTGTAAACACGGCAGCTTTTGTGCAAACCAATCAATAAACGGCGATTGCAATTTTTTTTACAAAAAATATGAGGAAGAATATCAATAGGCCAAAACCAATGAATACATTTGTTTTTTTAATATATTTTTCTTTTTGGATATGTATTTTAGCAAAAAGTAAGACATTTTGTTTTTTTTGCAAAATTGTCGCTCTTTTTTTTGTTTATAGCAGTGATAAGAAATGATGCAGAGGTGATCAAATACCACCAAAAGAAAGCTCTATTTGTGGGAAAAAAGGACGCAAATTTAATTTGGGTACAACTTAGGATGACCGTGCAATTGTCAGTTAAAGCGACGCAGTGCCAAATCGCAAAAAGTGCTCTTGTCCTAATGTGGGAAATCCTTCCGGGGCTGAAGTGGTTAAATACTGAAATTTGCCATTAAAACTGTAAATGTGTAACTTTTGGAAATGCCAGTAAAAATGTGGTCGTTCCAGTAAATTTGGGTGTTTTGTCAGTAAATTTCAATCTGGTAGGTTGGCAACACTGATATGGACACACGTTTAAAACAAGTGTTATTTGCAGAGTCCCCTACCACCAGTACTGGGAACAACGACTCCAAGACACCCCCACTTCCTGAGTAATGGCCACACCAGTATGAAGGGGACCCACCGCTTCCCCCTTCCACTCCACTCCCCCTCCTTCTATACTCTTCTGTCTTGACTCTCACTCCTGTTTTCTTTTTCTCTCGCAACCGTTTGTCTCTTTCCTTTCCCTTTTTTTTCTCTATCTATTCTCAGGGGACACCCACCCCGCCTGTTTCCCACCTCCAGCAAAGCCGTAGGGGGTCCTACTCAGGCCCCCATTCACCCTGTAACGCTCAGATTCAATATCACACTGTTCACCATGGGCGGGCCGTCAAGGGCAAAACCCAATGATTTTTATGTTTCTGAAGCTACCGATGCTGTTACATTTCCACGGTTTTGCTATTATACCTTTTGTATAATTAGGTTCACTATGTGTACATTATTACCACTTTCATCCTGAATGCTTTCTCACAGTATTTTTGTAGGCACAATGAGACTGTATGTGTAAATTATACTTGTGAACAAAAGAAATAAAAAATATATTCAACCTAAAACAAGTGTTATGCTTTTTCATATCGATTTAAAAGAGTGGTGGTGGAAATTTACACGGTAATGCTAATATCATTATGTGTGACCTCCCAGATAGCAAGTAATTGTGCTGCAAGTTTGAAAATGACTTGCTAAGGTATTGCTAGACTTGACAGGCTTCACAAGTTTGTTGCACAATTTCAGCAAGTCTGCATTGCATGACTCCAGATCAACATTCTTTGCAAACATTCTGCAAGTCTGCTGCAAGTTCTGGTTCAGTTATTTTGTGTAATAGTCATCCCACCACAGGGGGCACTGTGACTGAATTTTCATGCTGTAGACTTGCAGAGCTCTTGTTGTAGACTCACAACTGCAACTTTGCTCTTGCTAGAGGCTTGCCACGCAAATTTGCTACAAATTGGAAAAGTGTCAACTAGAACTTGTGCTTCAAGTGCTCTGCAGGTGTACAACTTACCAGTGAGAATGTGCAACAAGTTAACAAACTTACAATTCAACACTGCCACAAATTTGTGGCAAGTTACCCTTGCTATCCTATCTGGGCTTGGTCATGGAGAGCTATGCAAAAGGCTTTTTGGACTTTTTATTCAATACAAATCTTCACTTTTTATATTGTAATCATATTTCTGTGTTATGAGTCAACACACCCAGAGAAAAGGTTAGTTTGATAAGGTATTAATAAGATCACTGAATCACGTTTGTTATGTATGTACATACACACATATATATATATATATATATATATATATATATATATATATATATATATATATATCATATGCATTAATTTTAAACAAAGAATGTAACTGTAAAAATCAGCTGTATAAATTGAGTGGTCAGAAGAATATAGAAGACCTATGGATATCCACTTTGCCCTGCAAAAATGTCTGAGAAGTAGTGTTATTTTACATCTATACACTTGCAGAAAAAGGAAATGTGCTTTATAAATAAATAAGAGAGTGTGAAGGAGAGCGCAGACTTGTTACATCTTTATCCTAAAGCAATTTTTTTTATCAAATAACGGAGACAATTTTTTTAGTGATATATGTCAAAACCTTTTCAAAGATCACAATTCTCCACTGATTAAAAATTTCAGATTTTTCACATTTTGCTGAAATGTATTAAAAGCCCTTTCAGTATTGGACTCTACAAAGGCAGTAGATTTTATTTCAGATATACTGTCATTTGCACTGAAGGAAACCTCTCTAAGTTTTATCCGTAATATTGAAATCTGATCATCTATTTCCCAAATTTACATAACTCCTCAAAGAAGCTTACAGTCTCTTAGCCAAGTAGCTTGCCAAATCATTATTATCTTTGTTTGTGTATGTTCATGCAAACACTAAAATCTAGGCATTACAATTGAGGCTGGAAGCTGTCCCTGTTGAAAAAAGGGTTAAAGGCAATAATGCTCACCGGTTTGTCACCATGCTATCCAATTGGCCAACTGTATCAAATGCCAATTAAATAAGAAAAAAAAAAAACTTAAATGTAATTTCAGCTTACTTGCACTTAAAGTGTTGCTAAACCAAGTAATATGAAAATAGTTCATCTCCCACAGCTTATAAATCTTTTTTTTACATTAAAATACTGCCGCTATATACCTTTTTGGGTGATCTGTATACCATTGTCAGTGATACACTGCACAGTTTCTCCAGTGCTGAGAGTTCAGGAAGGAGGAGATTTCCACTACAGCCTGTACACACGCCCACATGCGTAATGTCAATATCATGTGACCTGGCTATCTCTGAGAACAAGTGAGTGTTCTCTCCATAAAAGGCACAACTGAGCATGTGCAGGAGGACTACCCTGCCTGTGTTAAGTTGGCCTTCCCCAGATAGACAGTGCAGGGAGGGGAAGATATATGCATACAGGATAGAACAACCTTTTTACACAATGCAGAGGATTAACCCCTTAAAGTGTAAGTAAACCCGAAAAAAAAAAAATTAATAACACTTTTAGCTCTTATCTTTTCTCGGTACGAAAAAAAACCGACTACTTGCTAAAAAGGAGATGTTTCTTCCCAGTGCTGTGAGAGTGACAGATCATTTCCTTATCTCATGCACGGATCAGAAGAAGCTTCACACTCCCCCTCCAGCTGTCCCAGGATTGGCTGCTCCACACCTCAAGTCATGTGGTGTCTTTACTGGGTTTTGAAAGGATGTTTCTCAAAACTCAGGAATAGGAAAATACGAGAGTTTAGCGGGGAGTTTTGTGACATCACAACTCCACCCACTGAGCTCCAGCAAAGAGACCTGCCCACTGATTTCAGAGTTTTGTCGGGCTGCTACTGCTGAAGGGGGTGACATTTGCAAGGAAAGGATACATGCAGGAAGCTTGCATGTATATATACATTAATACTGTGCCATTCATTTATACTTGGTGAGTGGTGGTTTATACATAGGATTTTTTGGCTGTAACATTTGATCCAGTGGTATGAGGCTTGCATTGAATGGGAATAACAGCCACCACCATAGATCAAAAAGCTAAGGAAAAGAGTACTGTAAAATATATATACAGTATCTTCCAAAAGTGAGTACACCCCTCACATTTTTATAAAAAATGTATTATAACTTTTCATGTGCAGAAATTACACTTTGCTACAATGTAAAGTGGTGAGTGTATAGCTTGTATGACAGTGTAAATTTGCTGTCCCCTCAAAATAACTGAACACACAGCCATTAATGTTTAAACCGCTGGCAACAAAAGTGAGTTCACCCCTAAGTGAAAATGTTCAAATTGGGCCAAATTATCAATTTTTTCACATGACTCTTTAGTGTTACAAGGTCTCAGGTGTGAATGGGGAGTAGGTGAGTTAAATTTGGTGTTATCGCTCTCACTCTCTCATACTGGTCACTGGAAGTTCAACATGGCACCTCATGGCAAAGAACTCTCTGAGTATCTGAAAAAAAGAATTGTTGCTCTACATAAATATAGCCTAGGCTATAAGAAGATTGCCAAGACCCTAAAACGGAGCTACAGCATGATGGCCAAGACCATACAGCAGTTAAACAGGACAGGTTCCACTCAGAACAGACCTTGCCATGGTCAACCAAAAAAGTTGAGTGCACATGCTCAGCGTCATATCCAGAGGTTGTCTTTGGGAAACAGACGTATGAGTGCTGCCAGCATCGCTGCAGAGGTTTAAGGGGTGGGGGGTCAGCCTGTCAGTGCTCAGACCATATGCTGCATCAAATTGGTCTACATGGCTGTCATCCCAGAAGAAAGCCTCTTCTAAAGATGATGCGCAAGAAAGCCTGCAAACAGTTTGCTGAAGACAAGCAGACTAAGGACATAGATTACTGGAACCATGTCCTGTGGTCTGATGAGACCAAGATGAGCCTATTTGGTTCAGATGGTGTCAGGCGTGTGTGGCAGCAACCAAGCGAGTAGTACAAAGACAAGTCTGTCTTGCCTACAGTCAAGCATGGTGGTGGGAGTGTCATGGTCTGGGGCTGCATGATTGCTGTCGGCACTAGGGAGTTACAGTTCATTGAGGGAACAAACCATGAATGCCAACATGTGCTGTGACACACTGAAGCAGAGGAAGATCCCCTCCCTTCAGAGACTGGGCCGCAGGGCAGCATTCCAACATGATAACAACCCCAAACACACCTCCAGGATGACCACTGCCTTGCATGTCTCCAGACCTAAAACCTATTGAGCATCTGTGTGGGCCTCCTCAAATGGAAGGTGGAGGAGTGCAAGGTCTCTAACATCCACCATCCTCCAGATGACATCACGGAGGAGTGGAAGAGGACTCCAGTGGCAATCTGTGAAGCTCTGGTGAACTCCATGCCCAAGAGGTTTAAGGCAGTGCTGGAAAATAATGGTAGCTACACAAAATATTGACACTTTGGGCCCAATTTGGACATTTTCACTTAAGGGTGTACTCCCTTTTGTTGTCAGCGGTTTAGACATTAATAGCTGTGTGTTGAGTTATTTTGAGGGGACTGCAAATTTACACTGTTACACAAGCGGTACACTCACTACTTTACATTGTAGCAAAGTGTCATTTCCTCAGTGTTGTCACATGAAAAGATATAATAAAATATTTACAAAAATGTGAGGGGTGTACTGTATATATTTACTGTATATTATATATTTATTTATATATATTAGCTAATTTATATTTATTATATAATGTATTATTTACAATATAATGCCTATAATAAAATAAAATATTTTGTGAGCTTTTGCAATACCTCAGGATATTGTGTTAAAATATAAACAAAAAAAAAAAAAACACCTCAAAGGCACAACCCCACATTTCCTGAATCCACTCCTATCCCTGCATACCCAATTATTCCCAAACTATTCTAAATATAGACTTCAATTATGAGTTTTTTAGCATGTGGTTAGCATTAGGTAGATGAGCACTTGTTACAGCCATTTAGATACCACATGCATTTATTTATTTTATTTATCATAGGCTTTTATATAGCATTAGCAATTTACACAGAAATGTATGTACTGTTCATGAGCCATGAGGCACTGAAGTGATATAAAAAGGAGGAGTGTTAGGGTTTTGGCAGTGAGGAAGAAGGGTTACATTTTTTGGGGGGGCTTCAGTTGGACTTTTCACCCACTTCCTGATCTAAGGGGAAAATTTGGTGGGAAATTATAGTGTACAAAAATGCTCTGCAAACATTGCAAAATGAGTTTCCCAATAGAAATATAATGTCACAGTCAGGGGTCAAGCTTGGAGACCAGTAGCTATAGTAGTAGAGAGTCTCCCACCTCTCTAAGTGCATGAGCAGGTTGCTCTGGGCAGTGACATGATCTCACGCTGTGTGCACCAGTTTTAGTAAATTTTCCCCATATGTCTGTTTTGGGCACAGCTTCCTTCAGACCAGGCAGGACAGCTTCAGGACCACTTCAGGCCACATTCGACCCCAAACCAGGCTACTGGGCCTAACAGCAGAGTTCCATACAGCAGCACCTCCCTAGGCCTCAGCCCAGGGAAAGAAAGTGAGCACATGGCCTGTCCTAAATATGTATATCCTTCCCAGGCATGCACCAGTGGCATAACCCTCCTACTGGATTGACTGAGGGAAATATAAATAATCAAATCTCAGACTATGACCAGTGACATCTACAAGTGATAATGAGAAATTACAAGCCAATTTAAAGTATAACTATGGGCAAAACTTTTTTTCATATAGATGGATATAGTAAGTGAGGTTTACAGTATAACCCCTGTCTATTTTTTTTTCACCATCTCTGTCCCATTGTGGAGATTTCCCTTCACTTCTTGTCCCATAGCCAAACAGGAAGGGAGAGAAAATCTGTGCAAATTAAAGGAATTTCTTGGGTACCCCCAGCTCGCCAGAACTAGTGTCCCAATTGGAAGATTTTCCATCTATTACTTTTCTGGGGACAACCCAAAATTTGGGGTTTTCTTTTTACTTTCACTTTTACTTTCAGTGATAATGGTAAACAGGACAAATAGAAACAGTGAATCTCCTTAACGGGGGCACAGACAGCAATAAAAACTGACAGGGGGAGGGGGGCGTGGCCTGACGCGACAGAAAGCAGACGTCTTTCATTGGAGCTCCGATCCGAGCCCAAGGAATCCGTTGCCATCCATCCGAATCAAGGGTCGGTAAGAATCTAACTCACCCTCCCATTACCCCCTGGTCACCCACCACCGACAGGAGACACTTTCAGAGCGGTGCGGAGCCGCTGACCGCTGATCCCATACACTTGGTGCCGCCAGCAGAGGCCCGCGGCCTCCCCTTAACCGTGCCAACAATACCCAAACACAAGGCCCAGCCAAACGGGACCTACCGACGAGTACCAGCAGACGAGCAAACAGACGAGTATCACCTCCTTAAATTAGATACCTACCCGAATGGCTGTCACATTCGGCTCCTACCATTACGCGAGTCCGAGGCTTAAACGCGGCCTACAGGCAATCCGCCATCTTGGTACACCCAAGCACACTAACGATACAGCGCACCCAAGCTCAGCGCAGAGCCCCCCTCTAACTACTATACAGACAATATAAGAGGGCTCACAAGCCACACACAGTGGCCCCAAACTCCTCACCTCGCAGCAGTCCAATTCAGGAGTGACCAGGACACAGAACAATGAACGCCTAACCCTATACTGCTCACCCATTCGGAGAGACATTCTATTCAGCATCTAACCACAGCAAGACAGCACCCTTGCCTATATCAACATTACATAATCGAGATACATTAGTCAAATACCTCAAACACAATCTATGACAACCATGACTTCAAGGAAGAGAAAAGATTATAAACCCCCTAAGAAACTCAAGGAATTCTTCCCCCAACCCCCGAAAACACCCTCTGCAACTAACCAACATATCCCAGGCTCTGGATTAGATTCATACACAGACCTACCAGATGCAGAGGAAATACCTTTGCAGTGTAGCCAGATATCACCCCTGGACCCCCTCTCCTCACCAACATCCTTAGCTAGCAATAGCCCAGCAAAATCCAGACAACGTCTAAACCCAGAGACCACAACAACAACCCCTCGCCTATTACGGAATTTCCCACATCAGGTCTACCAGTACTAGACACCACTATGAAAGAAATGTTAATATCACTACAATCAGCCATGCACAATGACATCCTAACACTCTTCAACAAATTTAACGTGGGAATCCACGCCATCTCAAGAAGAGTACAACACACTGAACACCAAATGGGGGCAATGACAGAGACGGTAAACGATCTGGTTGACGCAATGGAAAACACAAGAGATGAACAACATTGGTTGAAGGCCAAAATTGCTGATCTAGAAGATAGATCCCGTAGAAATAACATTAAACTGCGGGGTATCCCTGAAAACATCTTACCTAAAGACCTCAACAATTATGCCAGAAAACTAATTACAACCGTATTACCAGATTCCACCCCGATGGACACGGTCATAGACCGCATACACCGATTGCCCAAACCCTCCCACCTACCTGATGATGTACCGCGTGATGTACTGATGAGGGTACACTTTTACCACACGAAAGAACACCTACTACAAAAGTCAAGACAACTGGGCCAACTGCCAGCCCCATACGCCAATATCCATTTATATGCAGACATCTCTCAATACACCCGCCAGCTGAGGAAAGAACTAAACACGATCACCAAAGCACTCAACAACCATAAAATCCCATACCAATGGGGGTTCCCCACCAAGATCATGGTCATCAAAAATGGAACAAAACATCATATAACGTCCCTGGAGCAGGGCCTCCAACTTCTCCGGGCCTGGGGAATAATTCCGGTCCAAACTAATGAGAGCAACCATAACCTGAGACCTGACCATTCACCCACTCGAAGTCCAAAGGCCTCAACTCCTTCAGCCAACAATATTGCAAGACGCTGAACTCTATCCCAAACACACAACCGTTCCGAATTGGTGCACAGTTATCTCTGTCACACAACCACAAACTCTTTCCCCTCTTTATAAACAGCTGCTCTATTGATATTACTGCAGCTGACATTTCCCCTGTTCCAAGTTTGGATTCTTCCACTGATACAAGAATCCTCATTGCTTCATTTAAGTTTAAGTTTTGTTAATAGTATAAACACCAACTACTTCACTGACTGTAATAACAATTTGAACAGTAATCAATGCAACCTGGTCAAGAGCTTTAACCCTAACTTCTGTTTGCAGCACCTAGCTTTCTGATCTCCATCACAGCGCAAAAGGTTATTCAAGAACCTAAGAGAAATCAAGGAAGCCACAGGACACCGACAGCGATCATTACAACAACCCTTCGAACTGTGAGTAAACTACAACTACACCACATCACTATCTGTCTCATCACACCATGGTAAATTTTCTCTCATTGAACGCCAAAGGGCTGAATCATCCAGCCAAAAGAAACTCCCTCTGGCGCACAATCAAAGAAAACAATAGTGAGGTAATTTGCATACAGGAATCCCATTTCAAGAATGGACAAGAACCAAAAATGCTCAACAAAAACTTCCCACATATATTCCAAGCCTCCGGTCCACACAAAAAGAGTGGAGTAATCACTATGTTTAAAGATTCCATTTCGCTCCAAATACACAATTCTATATCAGACCAAGAAGGCAGATACTTGATAATTGACTATTCCATAAACAACACAAGATTCACCATAGCTAACGTCTATACCCCTAACTCAAGACAGATTAAATTCCTAAACAAGATCATGAAAAATATAAACTCCATCAAAAATGGCCACCTCATATTTTGTGGAGATTTCAACATCGTCCTGGATAACCAAATTGACTCTTCTTCCAAATCAACAAGACACATCTCACCAATGGCTAACTTTATAAAAGATAACGACCTTTACGATGCCTGGAGATGCCTACACGCAACAGAACGTGACTACACATTTTTTTCTAATCCACATAATTCATATTCGCGCATAGACTACTTCCTGGTAAATAAATGGTCTTTACCTAATATAACCAACGCCACCATCCAAACAATAAGCTGGTCGGACCACGCTCCAATTACTCTTTCCATAGACACTCTCCCAACGAACCCACCGACAAGACTTTGGAGAGCGAACTCCTCCATCATCAAGTCTCCAATCTACTCTCCCGTCATCCAAGGAAAATTAGATGAATTCTTTAAACTAAATGAGGGATCAGTCAAAGACTATTCAACCCTCTGGAACGCCCATAAGGCGTTCATAAGGGGGGTACTGATTCAATTAAACTCTAAAGAGAGGAGGAGGAGATCACAACATCTAGATAAACTCACAGCCAAGATCAGAGAAATTGAAACACTGAACCAAAGTATTCCCAACGAATCCTTAAAAAACCAACTAACACAACTCAGACTAGAACTGAGATCAACACTTTTACATTCTTTCCAGAAATCCCAGAAAATCTCAAAAGCAAAACACTACACAACAGGCAATAAAGCAGGAAAAGGAATGGCCTACAGAATAAAAGGCCACCACAACAAAACCAGAATCCCATATTTATATCATCCTAATACTAACGAAAAACTTCTAGATCCCCAGAAAATTGCAGATGCTTTTAGCTTCTACTACAGATCACTGTATAATTTAAAGGATGATATAACTACCAACCAACCAACCAGAGGAGAGATTGATGCTTTCCTGCAAAACATCAAACTCCCCAAACTATCTCTTAACCAACTAGACTCTCTAAACACCCCATTCACCACTCAAGAAATAACCAACACGATAGTGTCTCTTCCAGCCAACAAGTCTCCAGGACCTGATGGTCTGACAGGAGAGTATTATAAACAATTTTCCACAGTGCTAGCTCCATATCTTACTCAAATTTGTAATGATGCTGCCTCCTCCTCCTCTCTACCTCCTGAAATGTTGAAAGCTATCGTGATCACATTACCGAAGCCAGGGAAGGACCAAACCCTTCCACAAAACTACAGACCTATATCCCTGCTAAATATTGACACGAAAATTTATGCCAAAATCATAGCTAATAGACTGATGAAGCTGATGCCACACATCATTCACCAGGACCAGTCGGGATTTTATAAAAGGCAGACAATCTTCCGATGCAACCCGGAGATTGATAAACGCTATCCATTACTCAGAGACCTCAAGAACGCCTTCTCTGCTCCTATCTTTGGACGCAGAGAAGGCGTTCGATAGGGTACATTGGGAATACATGAAAGCAACCCTTACTAAATTTGGCCTGCACGGCAACATACTCTCAGCTATCCTAGCCTTATACACAGCCCCAACAGCTCAGGTTTACACATCTGAAATGTTATCTAAACCGTTCACTATATCCAATGGAACCAGACAGGGGTGTCCGCTCTCCCCTCTCATTTTTAACTTGGTCATGGAACCCCTAGCGGAATACATCAGAACGAACACCCAAATTTCAGGCCTTCATATAGGCAAAATTGAACACAAAATAAACCTTTTCGCAGATGATGTGATTTTGATGATCACCAATCCAGTCACTTCCCTGGCTTGGGTACAACAAATTTTACAGAACTTTAGTAATATTTCATATTACAAAATAAATGAAACCAAATCGTCAATTTTAGACCTAGGAATGGACGGAGTGACAAGCAACCTTTTACGCAATATGTACCCTTACTCATGGGCAGATGAGGGGATTACTTATCTAGGGATCACTCTAACAAAATCCACAAGATTGCTCTTTAAACACAACTACTTACCACTCAAAACTTTGATCTCGCAAGACACTACAAATCTCTCTAAACATGAATTCTCATGGTCAGGTCGCCTGGCTGCTTTCAAAATGATGACTCTACCCAAACTGATATATTTATTTCGTACACTCCCACTCCCACTGACAACATCATATCTTAAATCCCTACAGACGTTAGTTCACCAATATATATGGCAAGGGAAAAAAGCCCGCAGCAGTCACTCAAAATTGATAAAACATCGTCTAGCAGGGGGGGCTGGTTATATAGACATTAAAGATTATTATCTTGCTGCGTTACTGGCCCCAATGCAAGAATGGCTGCAACCAACCACCAACACATTATGGGGAGATATAGAAAATGAGACAACCCCAGGCCCTAACCTCAGAGATTGGCTCCTAAGCACACCAGGGACAAAAACACATACCAAACACCTAGCTCCACCAATACAAGCATCCATAAAAGCATGGCAGGTTCTACATAACATGAGATGGTCATCTATGCCAACTAAACCCACCCCTATTCCTATTAATACCCTTAAGTTCCTCTCACCAGATTTAACCATACCGGAGGGCTTAGCTAAACAAGTACACACTACTGAAGAACTAAGAAACCTACTTCAACGCAAGACGTTTCAGCAAATCCAAGCCGAAACAGAGATTACTGTCAAAGACCACTTTACAATAATGACAACACAACGTTGCCTTGCAGCCCACACCAACCTAGAAGGGGCCCTTCCCATAGACTTATGGAATTTCCTCTTCGATAATAACCATAAACACAAAGGAATCTCCTTAGTGTACAATACCCTCCAAGAAAAGAGATACCTCTTTAAATCCACACCCCTCAAAGAATGGGAGAAAACCTGGAACATAGCCCCAACTGAATACCAATGGTCCCCAGCCCTCAGATCCATCTATAATTCCACCCAATGTACAGCCTTATGGGAAACTACCCAAAAAATAACCCTAAGATGGTACCTCACACCGCAAAAACTAAACCAGATGTACCCTAACACTTCATCAAAATGCTGGAGAGAATGTGATCAAACAGGCTCTCTATCACACATACTCTGGTCCTGCCCAAAACTAACAAATACATGGACAGAAGTATCTAATTTAATCACCACCATTACACACGGGTCTACTCATATATCCCCTCAATTAGCTACCTTAAACTTAAACATAGAAGTGGTCCCCTCAAAATTCAGAACAATTGTCACACATATCCTTCTAGCCACCAGATTGCTCATACTTAAAAACTGGAAAAAAACCTCTACACCCTCCCTAACAGACATTATCACAATGGTCCAGACACACTACACATACGAACTCATCATGTCTACCGACAAACCTAACCAGAAAAATTTCCACAAATCATGGGAACCATGGATCCAATGGTATAAAACCCATTACAATATTCCATAATCATATAGAATTAATAGAACTCACGGTGCTCCTCACTCCTGACCATTGCTAAATCACCCAGGTTAAACAAATGCTGAACTATTAAACCGTACGATCAGTTCAAGTTTATACTATTGAAAAGTTGCTTTATAGTTTCAGTTCATATGCATATTATATTCTACTGAGCCAGGGTATGCCCAAAGGCTCTGTTTTGTAACTTTCTACGAAAACTCAATAAACACTATTTAAAAAAAAAAAAAAAAACTGACAGGGGCTCTAATCCCTCTCCACTCTAAACTAAAAGAAACGTTTTGACTTTAGTTGTACTTTAAACTTAGGAAAAAAAAAACAGCTGAAAGACTATACAATCAGTCTGAACTACTTACAGCAAAGCCAAAAAATAATTTGAACTAGGAGCCTCTGTTTAGGACAAGGGGGCTACACTAATGATAAAAAAAGTATATTTCTGAAGTACAGAGCGTATCAGATTAGGGCTGCTTATTCAAGGATTGAGAAGCCAGTGGTTTCTATAACAAAACAGAAAGTACAGAAATACTGTTCCTGACCCACCTACAGTATTTTTCTACCAACCAACATTTTTTTTTTGTATGCAAGCAAAGATGACAAGGCTGTAATTAAAACATGTACAAATAAGCATATCCATGATCTGTGGGATACCAACTCTTGACCACTGGCTGTAGGTGACCCAATGTGTGCTTGAGAGATTTGCCTGCCCTGCTGCATATGTCATGTCAGAGCAGGCCTACAGAAAAGCAGGAGGAATTTTGACTGAAAAGCTGCATTTCAAAAAACGAGGGTGATAGTGCATGCTTTTGTTGGGTGTACACTGTTTGAGTGATTACATTCATGAACTACTGACTATCCAGGCTGGAGCACTGGCTGGAGTAAACACAGCATTTCAGGTACTATTTTACCCTGATTAATGTGCAATGTCCCTCATCGTAGCAGGGGAAGTTTATGATTGAGAAGCTGCAATTTATTAACTTGGGATGAGGGTATGCAGGGTTTTGGGTTTACAGTGTTTTTAAGGTTTTTTGTAGGGGGAGTTCAAAAAAACGCAGTTACCAAACAGATTGCAGAGGGTATTTATTTCACAAAAAGTGTATACAAAAATATTGTAGTGCACAGTATTAACTAGTCTATGTGTTAAACTGGACAAACACCGGTCACTTAAATAAAAATCTCCCAGAATATTGTAGTAACTCAGTGTGGACGCTGGCCGCGAATCGCCGTAAAAAGGCGGCAATCTGCTAATGGCCGCTGGGGGGCATGCATGCGCACGCCCGCCGCACTCCTGAGGAGTGTGCCCACGGCTCGGGCGGAGCCGATGTCCGCCGGCGAGCCGCAATGAGCGGCCACAGGCAAAGAACGGGGAACTGCCGATGTAAACACGGCGGTTCCCCATTCTGACAGTGCGGGCGTGGGAGATCTACTGATCCCTGTCACTGGGATCAGTTAGATCTCTCATGCCCATGGTAGCCCAACCCCCCCACAGTAAGAACACACCCAGGATACACAGTTAACCCCTAGATCTCCCCCTGCAGGTTAACCCCTTCACTGACAATGACATTTATACAATAATCAGTGGACATTTAAATTTCTGATCGCTGAATAAATGTCATTGGTCCCAAAAAAGTGTCAAAAATGTCTGACATGTCCTCTGCAATATCGCAGTACCCCTAAAAATCGCAGATCGCCGCCATTACTAGTAAAAAATAAAAAAAAATAAAAACCCCAGAAATGAATTCTCACCATCCATAAACGAGGCCATTTTTTGTGCAAACCAATCAATAAACGCCGATTGTGATTTTTTTTTATTTTTTTATTTTTTTATTTGAATTTTAGCAAAAAGTAAGAAATTTGGGTTTTTTTGCAAAATGGTTGCTATTCTTTTGTTTATAGCGGCGATCAGAAATGACGCAGAGGCGATCAAATACCACCAAAAGAAAGCTCTATTTGTGGGAAAAAAAGGACGCAAATTTTGTTTGGATACAACGTCGCACGACCGCGCAATTGTCAGTTAAACTACGCAGTGCCGAATCGCAAAAAGTGCTCTGGTCCTAAAGTGTGAAATTCTTCCGGAGGTGAAGTGGTTAAGAAGGACACACACTTGCCAGCTTTTAATAAAAAAAATCAACATTAGAGTGTTTGTTTCTGAAAATGACACCAAAATATTGCAGTGACTATGTGCACAGTATTTAAGAAATAGCATTAGGTTGCATTTTGAACAGGAAAGATACTAGCCATCTTTTAATTTAAAAAAATCAACAATAAAACGGAAAATTCCCTACCAAATACTTACCGTAATTTTCCTTTCCTGATGGACTCCATGGCAGCCTACGTGTGGGTTAAGCCCCGCCTCTAATACCCCATAGGACACCCCTCCCATAAATCTTTGCTCCGAGCCAGCTCCCGTGTTCCGTAAATAGCCTACTGCAGCCATTTGGGAGGGCCTCCGGCTGCCATGGAGTCCATCAGGAAAGGAAAATTACGGTAAGTATTTGGTAGGGAATTTTCCGTTTTCCTGACAGACTCCATGGCAGCCTACGTGTGGGAAATAACTCGCTAACACACCCGGGTGGGCAAAATGCTGAACACAAAAAGATTTATTTAACACCGTCTACTGACAGAACTTGATGGCCGAAGAAAACAGAAGATAGAAGCGGCCGGCTCCACACAATAATGAGACATGAAGGTATGGATCGAAGACCAGGAAGCCGCCCTGCAGATCATCTCTGGAGCGACATGTCGCGAAGCTGCCCATGAGGTTGAGACGCCTCTTGTTGAGTGCGCTGTCACCGCCTGTGGAGGGGCCAAGCCCTTTTCCCTATAAGCCCACTGGATCACCTGGACAATCCATGCAGCAATGGACCTGACAGAAGCTCGCCGTCCCTTCTTCTCCCCTTTGAGCAAGACGAAAAGATGATCCGTTTGACGAAAGGAAGCCGTAGCCTCAAGATATAGCCTTAGGGTGACTCCCACGTCCAGAGGGTGCAGCCCCGAGCCATCCCCCGTCTGGAAGGAGGGTAGCACTATCTCCTGGTTTTCATGAAAAATGGAGGTGACCTTGGGATTTGATCCGAGCATTGGTATCAGGACCACCCTATCTGGGAAGAAGGTAAGGAAGGGTTCTCTGGCACCCAAGGCCTGGATCTCTGAGATTCTCCTTGCCAAAGTGATGGCCACAAGGAAAGTGGTTTTGCAAGAAAGCTCACTGACCGAGAGAGTTCTGCGCAATCCAGAGAAGAAATCAAGGACCAGTGGTAGATCCCACTTAGGGAATTGCGGTTTCCTCTGTGGTCTCAATCTGACCGCTCCCCTGAAGAATCTCTGAACTAAGTTGTGCCGGGCCCACGATATACCGGTAAAGGCAGAGATTGCTGAGACTTGCACCCGTAGGGAACTCACGGCTAGCTCCAAGTCCAGACCTGACTGCAGAAAACTCAGGATATCCTTAACTGAAGGGGAACCGCAGGAGTTGGGTCGAGACAACATGTGGCTTGCAAACCTGGCCCAGATCCTCTCATAGACTCGATTGGTACTTGTCCGTCTAGCACTTAGAAGAGTAGGGATTGCTTCCTTCGGGCACCCTAGTGCCTCCAACCTTTCCCTTTCAAAAACCACACCCTCAGGTGCAGGAGACCTGGGCATGGGTGCAAGGACGCACCCTGGGACAGTAGGTCTGGTCTGGGTGGTAATGGCACCGGGTCCCTGTAACTGAGGAGTGACAGAAGAGGAAACCAGGGCCTGTTGGGCCAGTAAGGAATTACCGCGACCGCCTCCACGTCCTCCGTCCTGAGTCTCCGCAGAAACTGGAGTATTATTGGAATCGGGGGAAAAGCATACGCTCGGCGAAACTTCCCCTGCTCCGTGAGAGCATCGACCCCGAAGGCCTGGGGGTCCCGGAACCTCGAGTAATATCTCACCAGTTTTTTGTTGCATGGTGAGGCAAACAGGTCTACCTCTGGAGACACCCCCAGAGATAGGATCCACGCAAACACTTCCCCGTGGAGTGACCATTCGTTGTTGTCCAGGCGGACTCGAGAGAGGAAGTCCGCCTGGACGTTGAGGACTCCGGGAACATAGGTTGCTGTAATGTTGCTCAGATTTTTCTGTGCCCATAGCATGATTGGCTCCAACTCCTGCAATAGACTCTGACTCCGGGTCCCCCCTTGCCTTCTTATGTAGGACACTGCTGTGGTATTGTCCAGCCGAAGTGACACAGCCGAACCCGCTGTCAGATGGCGAAAGGCCTTCAGAGCTTTGAAAGCCGCTCGCAACTCCAGGATGTTTGAAACCACCCCCCGAGAGGAGAAGTTCCAAACCCCCTGAGCCACCTCTGCTAGACAATGTGC
>BLSH010558131.1:1726249-1747326 GCA_018402905.1 Glandirana rugosa
CGTGTGTAAGTTATAGAGTCTACAAGTTATGGTGCCAATCACTGAAAATCAATCTCACCTGATCACGCCTGATGTACTGACTGCCTATATGTACGTTTATTAAACAGAGATGATTTATCTCATTTCAGTTCTCAGAGAAAAATCATCTCCTCTGGCACCCTGTTTATGAAGTGGAGAACATTTGTTCTCAGGAGAGGAGGAGTTTTTCCTCTGAGAACACCTGAGATCTGCATAGAAGGGGGAGGGGTGCCTGTGATCTGGGTGAGATACCTGGGTGTGATTACAGAGCGGCTGAGTTAAATAAGTGACACCAAAGTTAAAAAGACCATGAAAAAAATAAGCACTGATCTCTGGTGCTTTTTTAACAGTTTTTTTAAGCACATTTTGGCATATTTATTAAATGTGTATTTGGCCCATTTTTGTTGCACATTTTGTCATTATTTACGTAAATTGTGTTGCTTTTTAACATGGCATTTTAGCGTGGATTTTCTTTGTAGGGCATTTTGGTACTTTTCTAAATGCACATTTTGGCACAGGTTATTTTAAAATGCATTTTGGTGTAGTTTGTAATGCACATTTTAGCACTTCTTTTAGCACATATTTTGTCACTTAGTTAACGTGCATTTTGATTTAGTTTATATGTGTACTGTTGCAAACAGCACATCTGCTAGCCACTTTGGGGGTGCCATTAACACCACAAGCATAACATGCATTTTGCATGCGTTTCCAGAATGCACACAAACATGCAGTTAAAACATTAGCCAAAATACATGTTAAAAAAGCACCAAAATGCACATAAAATGTGCTAAAATTCGTTTAAAAAAACACGCCAAAATGTGTGTTGATAAAAGCAGCAAATCGTGCATTAAAAAACTGCACTAAAATGTATGTAAAAACAGGCAAAAAAAGCAAAATTGAACCTTTTTTGCACATGCAGCGCTGAGCGTTTTTTTAATTCGCATTGTGGCACGTTGGTAGCGTATTTGTAAAATGACAAAATGTGCGGTAAAATGCATGTCTGCTAGCTGCATTTGGGGTGCCACAATTGACACAATTTTAGTCCAATTTGGAATTTCACCATGAATTCTGCATTGCTCAGGTGTGAATGAGTCCTAAAAGACAATATATTATAACTATAGTGTGTGTGTGTATATATATATATAAACACACACATAAATATATATATATATATATATAAATAAAACACACACATATACACATAAACCTATATAGTTATTATTTATATAAATCTTTAACCTCACTGGTGCTATTAGGAAGAAAAAAGCCTTTTTCCTCAAATCACAGCAGCTTCTCACACAAATTCTCCACCTCTGAGCTTGAGAATCTGGGACAAAGATATTTTACAGAGATGGCCAGTGAGATCTTCAGATCTCACCTTCATAAACCAGCCATCTGTGTAAAAGTGAATGACAGAAGGGTGTGTCCTGTGATGAGAAGTGAAGAACATGTTTTGCACTCCTCATCACAGCTTCATAAACTGGTACAGTTGAGAGATCAGCCGTGATTAGGGTTGCCACCTCATCCCTTTGAACCCAAAAACATATGAATTACACAGGTTCTGAGGCTAATTTAATGCAGTAAGGCACCAAGTGAGTTTAAGCCCTCATACACATGGGCGTTTTTTAACGCCACGTTTTGGGCATTTTTTGCAGCTCTCTATGTTATTTAATGGCCCTCTAAAAACGCTGATGTTTTTGAGCAGTAGAGGGCGTCAGCGTTAGTGAGCTGTAGCTAGAATGCGGGACCAGTGCATTCCGAAGCTGCAGCATCATTTTTGACGCCGAGCCAGCAAAACGCTCAATAACATTGCTTAACGTTGTATACACAGCGTTAAGCCTCGTCCCTATGGGAGCCCATTGATTTGAATAGAAGCCGCACCAGAAGTCGGATCACGGTGATCCGACTTGCGGCGCGACTTGTGTACTAGGTGTCTTAAACGGGAACCCCCGCAAAACATTTGTGTGGGGTTCCCCCCCAGGGACATACCAGGCTCTTCTAATCTGGCATGGATTTTAAGAGGAACCCCCAAGCCGAAAAAGCGGCGTAGGGTCCCCCTCATAATCCATACCAGACCCTTATCCGAGCACGCAGCCTAGCAGGCCAGGAAAGGGGGTGGGGACGAGCGAGCAGCCCCCCTCCTGGACCGTACCAGGCCGCATGCCCTCAACATGGAGAGTATGGGTGCTTTGGGGCAGGGGGGGATCTGTGCCCCCCATCCCAAAGCACCTTGTCCCCATGTTGATGAGGACAAGAGCCTCTTCCTGACAACCCTGGCCATTGGTTGTCGGGGTCTGTGGGCGAGGGCTTATCGGAATCTGGAAGCCCCCTTTAATAAGGGGGCCCCCAGATGCCAGCCCCCCACCCTATGTAAACGAGTATGGGGTACATCGTACTCCTACCCATTTACCTGCAAAGAAAGTGTACAAAAAAACACACTACACAGATTTTTAAAATATTTTATTAAATCAGCTCCGGCATCTTCTCCCTTCTCACGTTTCTTCGGCTCTTTTGCAGGGTCTTGAGTCTTCTGAGGGGTCTTCTGTCTTCTGTGGGGTCTTCTGCTCTTTTGCTGCTGTCTCCTCGGCTATCTTCTCCCGCTTCTTCTTCTTCTTGAGATGTTGACTCGTCGCTCTCTTCCACTTAAATGCCGGGTCCGTGCTGCGTGGCTGCCTCATATTGGTATGGGGCGGGGCTCCTGATGACGTCAGCGTGTGTCAGCGTCACATCTTGGGGCGGGCCATCCCATCACAGGCCCGCCCCAAGATGTGATGTCATGAGGGCGGGGCTCCTGATGACATCAGCGTGTGGACTCGCCCCATGCCAATATAAGGCAAGCCAAGCAGCACGGACCCAGCATTCGAGTGGAAGAGAGAGACGAGTCAACATCTCAAGAAGAAGAAGAAGCAGGAGAAGAAGAAGCGGGAGAAGATAGCCGAGGAGACAGTGGCAAAAGAGCAGAAGACAGAAGACCCTTCAGAAGACCCAAGACCCCGCAAAAGAGCCGAAGAGAGGGGAGAAGATGCCGGAGCTGAGTTAATAAAATATTTTATATTAATATATTATAAATATTTTAATATTTTGTAGTGTAGTGTGTTTTTTTTGTACACTTTTTTTGCAGGTAAATGGGTAGGGGTACGATGTACCCCATACTCATTTACATAGGGTGGGGGCCGGCATCTGGGGTCCCCTTATTAAAGGGGGCTTCCAGATTCCAATAAGTCCCCACCCGCAGACCCCGACAACCAACGGCCAGTGTTGTCGGGAAGAGGGTCTTGTCCCCATCAACATGGGGACAAGGTGCTTTGGGGTGGGGGGCGCAGAGCCCCCCCCTGCCCCAAAGCAGCCATACTCTCCATGTTGAGGGCATGCGGCCTGGTATGGTCCAGGAGGGGGGGGCCACTCGCTCGTTCCCACCCCCTTTCCTGGCCTGCCAGGCTGCATGCTCGGATAAGGGTCTGGTAAGGATCTTGAGGGGGACCCTATGCCGTTTTTTCAGCGTGGGGGTTCCTCTTAAAATCCATGCCAGATCGAAGAGCCTGGTATGCCCCTGGGGGGAACCCCACGCAATTTTTTTGCCGGGTTCCCCTTTAAGACCCTCTAGCACACAAGTCGCACCGCAAGTCGGATCATCGTGATCCGACTTCTGGTGCAGCTTCTATTCAAATCAATGGGCTCCCATAGGGAACCATTGATTTTGAATAGAGGCAGAAAACTGAGCTGAAAGCTAGCTTGAAAAAACGTGCATTGAAGTCAATGCAAAACGCCTAGAAAAACAGCAATTTTTTCCCTGACGTCAGGCCCGGCGTTTTGTTTATTTTTTTGCAAACGCCCGTGTGTATGAGGCCTAATTAGCGCCTTAATCTGCCAACCCATGCAATTAATATGTGTTCGGTTTTAAAGGGATGAGTTGGCAACCCTAGCCATGATCGTCAGCATCTCTGCTCTTCTCTGTTTTATAAACGGACACCTTTACACGGTATACACCGTATTATATAAAAACAGCAAGAGATTAGAATGGCCCAAGAGTCTCGGGCTAGAAAAAGACTGATATAAAGGGGGGGGGGGAGAAGGAAAAATAAAAGGGGAGGGGGTTATTGGTATAGGATTTAGGGTACAGGAACAGGACCACCAGCCAGACACTCCTGTCAGGTCAGAAAGATCAAAGTTTCAGTCCCCGCCTCTCGGGGGTTCAAGCTGTCAGTTCAGCATATTCCTCAGAGTAGACAAAGGGCGTATGGCCTGATAAGTTTCAGAAAGGAAGGACGCATGGTCATCCCCCCTCCCTTTTTCTGGCCACTCAGGCTGAATGCTCAGATTAAGGTTTTGGATTTTAAGGAGACCCCATGCTTTTTTTTTCTTGCATGAGGATACTTCTAAAAATTTCTACCAGACCTGAAGGGTCAGGTATGAGTTTCCTCAGGGTAGTCACTTTTTTTTTTAGATAAGGTAAAAAATGGGCATGGTATGGACTTTTGGGGGAACTCAATTTTTTTGTCATTCTTGCTATAGGATGTGCTACAACAAAAATGACATTTACAAATAATAAAAAAAAAAAAAAGATACAGTTTAAATTGCCAGCAAATTACATTTTATTGTCTACTTTAAAACAAAAAGACCATGGATCCTCCAAAGGACCCCCAAAATACATAGCAGACCATGTCTGGAGGGATCTGTGTTTGTTTTTGTTTTATCTTACAAAGAAACCAGCAGGGAAGTATAATTTGCCAGCAATGTAGAACAATTGTTACCTTTTTTTAAGTGTCAGTGCTGCTGCATCATTTTATATACATCACAGGCCCATCACATGCAGAATTAGGGCACCTCCAAGACATGTTATTTAAAGGAATTGGGCATTTTTAATATTTCATTTAAACATCTTTGCGCCTAAGGGTAAAACAAATCAAAATGCCTAAGCCCAATTTTGCATTTTTGACATCTGTTAGTAAAACCACACATATCATCACAACTATTTTGTATATCCAGGTGGATTATACCTCGTTTTTTCAGGACAATGATCAAGGCTTTCATTTGCTGGTAAATAATAATGGATATATCCTGATTTTTTTATTATCAAAGGGAAACTGGCCGAAAATAGTAAAAAATAACATTTTTTGTACATGTAACTGTATATTTCTTGCTACTACCATAACCTACCACCAAAAAACAACCCAAAATCAATTCTCATGCTCCTGACGATTGCAGCGATACCACATATGTGTATGTTAGTTGCTGTTTGTACCCATAGTACAGCCCAGAAACAACAGGTAATCCTACCTAAAATACACTGATACTAATACAATTTCAAAAAAAAGAAAATCTGTGCACAAGATATTGTGGGCTGCGTTCTGCAGGAGCGTGCCGGCGGGTCCCAGGGACTCGATGTCCGCCGGCGACCCGCAATCGCCTTCTACAGAGGCAGAATGGGGATCTGCATTTGTAAACAAAGCAGATCCCTGTTCTGTCAGGGGACCGATCTACTGTTCTACTGTTTCCAGTGATCAGGAACAGTTAGATCTGTCATGTCCCTGCCAGCCCAGTAATTAGTGGCTATTTTTAGCTTTGATCTCTGTATAAATGTCATTGGTCCCAAAAAAGTGTCAAAAATGTCCGATCTGTCCGCTGCAATGTTGCAGTCCCACTAAAAATCGCAGATTGCCGCTATTACTACTAAAAAAAATTAAAAAACAATAATAATAAAAATGCCATTAATCTATTCCCATAGTTTGTAGACGCGATAACTTTTGTGCAACCCAATATACGCCCAATGCGATTTTTTTTATCAAAAATATGTAGAAGACTATATATTGGCCTAAACTGAGGAAGAAATTCGTTTTTTTATATATATTTTTTTATATGTATTATAGCAAAAAGTAAAAAATATTGTGTTTTTTTTCTCAAAATTGTCGCTCTTTGTTTGTTTGTAGCGCAAAAAATAAAAACTGCAGAGGTGATCAAATACCACCAAAAGAAAGCTCTATTTGTGGGAAAAAAAAGACATCATTTTTTTTTGGGTACAACGTCTCACGACCGTGCAATAGTCAGTTAAAATGATGCAGTGCCATATCGCAAAATGTACTCTGGTCATTAAGGGGGCAAATACTTCCGGGGCTGAAGTGGTTAAAGTGGTTGTAAAGTCAGAAGGTTTTTTTACTTATTGCATTCTATGCATTAAGATAAAAAGCCTTCTGTGTGCATCAGCCCCCCTCAGTCCCCCTAATACTTACCTGAGCCCCATCTCTGTCCAGCGATGTCCATTGGCTTCCACTGCTGTCAATCAAAGTCAGTCAGCCAATTAGGAGAGAGAGGAGGTGGGGCCGAACCACAGCTCTGTGTCTGAATGGACATAGGGAGCTGTGACTCGGCTCGGGTGCCCCCATAGCAAGCTGCATGCTGTGGGGGCACTGAACAGGAGGGAGGGGCCAGGAGCCCCAAAGAGATACCTGAGAAGAAGAGGATGGGGGCTGCTCTGTGCAAATCCACTGCACAGAGCAGTTAAGTATAACATGCTTAATTTTTTTTATTGAAAAAAATGAGACTTTACAATCACTTTAAGGCCTCATACGGGCGTATTAAAAAATGAGCTGTAACATCAGGACTGACGGCAGGAAAAAAAAATCAGCGTTAAAAAATGCAATTTCCGTTGCCGTTTTGCATTGGCGTTAATGTGCGTTATTGAGTGTCAACGTTACATCGCGTTTTGTTTGAAAAGACATCCCTCTGCTATTTTTGAACCTGAAAATGCAGGCGCTAAAAATTCCGGTTAACGTCGCTACGGTGTTAATGCGTGCTAGTGAGCGTTTTGCCGGCTCAGCATTAAAAAACTCTCTAGCGCTGCAGCTTCAGAATGCGCTGGCCATGGGTTCTGCTTTCAGCTCGCAAACGCCGACGCTATCTACAGCTCAAAAACGTCAGCGTGTGTATGGGATCATTGAATAACACGGAGATGCATTTTTAATCTGCAAAAAACACTGCAAAAACGCGGCTGTAAAAATGTCTGTGTGTATGAGACCTTAAGGTGTGGGGAAAATCTCTCCAGCAGGGACATAGACCAACAAAATATACTGACAAAGATTTTTAGCCTTCTCCATGTCCACTTACCCTTCCCCACCAAATTTTTATTTTCATACCATCTGTAAGCAAAATTTCTCTTTATATATTAATATTTTTAAAACACAAACTGATATTGCACATTCAAATGTCCTGCACATTGCTATTGAGCAGTTGTGGTAACCCTGAATGACAAACTGAAATGTGTGAATAGGTAAGCCAAGAAAATAATAAAAAAAAAAAAAGTTTTCCAGACTCTGCAGGAAATGAGTTCTGTCATGCTGTGCTTATGCACAGCTACATCGTCAAGATCCTCTATTCTCTAAATTACTTTCTGAATACTTTCTTCTGTAGCAATTGAACATTCCCTCTGAATGTTTTCATTTACATATCTCTGCAAAGATTCTGTTTCTTGTGGAAAAGCAATATGTTGAAAACGGGTGAAAATATCTCGCCCCTCGCAGGGACAAAAACAAAGAAAGCTGTAGAAAATGCAAAGCCTTACAAAGAGATTATATTTATTTTTATCTTAGTTTTCTTTGGCCAAAACCCATTTAAGAAAAGTCCTCCCATCAAAGGATAGACTGCATTAAAAACAGTCTTCAGGTGGCGAGGAAGTGTATAGTTGGATGTACAGGGGGGGATTTACTAAAACTGGAGAGTGCAGAGTCTGCTGCAACTTCTAGGTTGTATTGTCAAAGCTTGAATGAACAAGCTGAAGTTAGAAGCTCTTTGACTACCATGTGCAGGTGCACCAGATTCTGAGTGCACCAGTTTTAGTAAATCTCCCCCACACTGTCTGAATTTCATCAGGAACTGTCCAAAATTCAGAACATGGATGGCTCTGATTGCCTCCTCCGACTTGACATCCTTCAATTAAAGTGTAACTAAACCTACAACAGTAAAATCAGTCTTTATATGCAGTAAAGCATGCTTATTATACTTACTGTGGAACCTAAGGGGTTAACCCTTCTCATCGTGTACAAAAGGCTGTTTGATCCAGCCTTCTCAGGTTCTTCCCTTCTTCCACTGCCCCCAATCCATCTCCTGATAAGACAGAGCCTTTGGAGTCAGTTTGCACATGCTCAGTTTGGTGTGTATTGCTAGAGAGTTTTCTTTTTCTTGGGAGGGTGCATGTGACCAGCATAGGGCCAATCAGCACTGCCCAGACAGAGGATTGGGGTCCTGCTGCCTCACAGGACAGTCAGAGTAGAATTAAAATTCATTCTACAAGCTTTAACCAGACACTGAGAGAAGTTACAAGACTGAAATATACTGCTGATGAGAAAATGTATTTAGCAGTTTATATTTACTAAAATAATTCCATCACTTCTTGTGATTGTGAGCTTTCCGATAATGTGATTGCCGTGACAGCCAATGATCATAAATCCCGCCCCATTTTCCAGCCTCTGAAACCTCTTAAAGGTCCAGGAGGCGCCGGTGCAAAGGGATTAAGCAATCAAGGAAGCCAAGTGAAAAATGTTCTCACAGTGTACATTCAAAGTTGCATCAAGTCAGTAGAGCCCACTTCATATCCTGACTGGAGGATGTCCAATATCATCAAGCTTTTTTCTCCCCAGCCTGACTGTCCTTGGCCCGTTCCTTGCACTTAGTTCTTTCATTCATAAAAGTTCAGCTGCACTTGTGGATATTACCTTTTTAAAAATATCCTCTCGCTAAAGGACAATATGAACTGCAATAAAAACAATCTGTAAGTGGTGGGGAAGTGTATAGCTGGGTGTACAAGGAGAGATTTACAAAAATTGGAGAGCGCAAAATATGGTGCAGTTTTTAATATAAACCAGCAACTTTCAGGTTTCATTGCCAAAGCTTAAACAAACTAGCTGAAGTTAGAAGCTGATTGGCAACCAGATTCTGAGTGCACTAGTTTTAGTAACCCCCCCCCCCCCACAACTGTCTGAATTTTATCAGGAACTGTCCAAAAATCAGAGCTCGAGTGACTCTAATGGCCCCTCCCGCACTCGACATCCTTCAATTAAGCAATCAAAGAAGCCAGGCGAAAAATGGTCTCATGGAGTGCATTCAAAGTTGCATCAAGTGAGTAGAGCCCACCTCATTTCCCGATTGGAGGATGTCCAATATCACCTAGCTTTTTTCTCCCCATCTTGATTTCCTTGGCCTGTCCCTTTCATTTAGTTTTTTCAGTCATGGAAGTTCAGAAGCACATTTGGACTATTCCTAGGTATGCCTACTCCTCTAGATGTAAAAGTCAGGGGGCAAAAATTGGGACTTTAAATGAAGGCTTGGCTGGGTAGAGGCACAGTCTTCCATCCCTATAATTGGAATAAAAAGAAAGCTCAAAAAAGCTAACTGGGAGGGGATTGGGACTTTAAATGACACACGAGTGTGAGAGAAAGATACTGGATGGATATGGTAAAACAATTTATTATAGAAATAGAACAATATTTTCATAGTATACATCATATAGTCAATATTCAAATAGGTCAGTACAGACCCAATATATAATATGTGTACATGGATAAAAAGATACAAAGCATACATTTGATGTATACAAAAAATTGCCCCCATCCATCACATTGATGTGGTTATGTAAAATATTCCATTATCGATAAACCTGCGTTTGTCCATGACCTCCAAGTACCCCCCGCAGGGGGTTGGTCTAGAAGACGTTGTAAAAAATTGTCTTAGGTACAGCGTTTGATGGCAGCTGGTGGCTCTACGCACGTTTCGTGACTGAATGTCACTAATCAGGAGCAGGCTCGTCACTTGTCTAAGGTAAAGAAAAAAATCATATAGATATATTGGGAAAAATCACCATGCGGGAGGAAACGATAATCCTCCATAATAAAAATTCCCAAGAAAACCAACCTGTTGTATCCATGGACCGTACACACACAGGCAGGGAGGGGGGAAGCCAACAAGGGGCATCCACAAATGGGAGCTGAGACGGGATGCATGGCAGCAAGATCCCCCCAGGCATGCCGACATGATATCCCTGGAGGTGTCTGTAACATGGAACATGATTTGGCATTTGAATGACAATTGCGCGGTCGTGCGTCGCTGTACCCAAACAACATTTTTATCCTTTTTTCCCCACAAATAGAGCTTTCTTTTGGTGGTATTTGATCACCTCTGCGGTTTTTATTTTTTGCGCTATAAACAAAGACCGACAATTTGAAAAAAGAACAATATCTTTTTGCTATAATAAATATCCCAAAAAAAAAAATATTCATTGGGTTTGGCCGATTTATATTCTTCTACATATTTTTGGTAAATTGATTATTGATTAGTTTGCGCACAAGTTATTGCGTCTACAAACTATGGCAATTGATTTATGGTGTTTTTTATTTTTTATTTTTTTTTACTAGTAATGGCGGCGTTCTGGGATTTTTATCAGGAGTGCGATATTGGGGTGGACATGTCTGACATTTTTGACACTTTTTTGGGACCAGTGACATTTATACAGCGATCAGAAATTTAAATGTCTACTGATTACTGTATAAATGTCATTGGCAGTAAAGGGGTTATCCTGCAGGGGTTAACTGTGTTCCCTGGGTGTGTTCTAACTGTGTGGAGGATGGGCTGGCTGGGACATAACAGATCTCACTGATCCCAGTGTCATGTCCCCTGTCACAGAATGGAGAACCGCCCTGTTTACATTGGCAGTTCCCCGTTCTTCAGCTCTGACAGGCAATCACGGGTCATGAGCAGACATCGAGTCTGCCCGACCCACGGGCACACCTGCGCAGCGTGCGGTGGCCGCGCGCCTGCTGCCGCCGCCGCCACGGACGTCCACCCAGAAATTCAGATCCACGCTGGAGCTGTCTTTCAGCTATAGCGCAGATCTGAAGGGGTTAAAAATGCATGTAAACATTTGTAAAAGTATGAATAGATAGGTGAAAACTCAGTTTGTGTAAAATGACAAACATTCACAGTAGCACTTAAATAAACTGTTTTACCAAAAGTGAACCATCAACTTAATAATGTCCATAAAGTGATAGTGCTAAAATAAAGTCCAATAGTGAAAATAACAGGCGATGTAATCAGCATGAGGTGATCTCCACACAAAGAAGGAATCCTTCACCAGAAATAGACACCCCTAAGGAAAGAGGCTTACCAGATACCATACATCAAAAGCCTTGATATCTCCATATATGTCACAACTACTGCCCGATATCCCAGTACCAATATTAGTCTCGTATAAAGGATTCAGCATGGATGAAGAATTCTGCAACACACATTCCAACCAACATCATGAACTTCAGGAACCAAAAATGTCTCTCCTTGCAAACCTCATGCAGCGGCTTATCTGTGCTCCAGCTTTTCCAACTTTTGGGAGCAAGGATAAGCCTCTTTCCCTAGACCCCTTTCACACTGAGCCGCTTTCCTAGCGTTTTTGCGCTAGAAATAATGCTTCTAAAATGCTGTCCATTAATTCCGATGTACCTATTCACACTGGAGCGTCACGCTGGCGCCACGTTTAAAAAAGACCTGCAAGCATGATTTTTTGTGCTTATTCTAAATGCTAAAAATAGCACATTAAAAACGCCCATATACATTGAAATTAATGTAAAGCCCTTTAAAAGCGTGTTAAAAGAGCCAGCAAAATGCCCAGAGGTTGAAGAAAGGTCAAAATACCAGGAAGTAAACAGGATGTGATGTAGGGGGTTGTGCTATTCAGTTAACGCTAGCGCAGTAAAAGCGTGGGGAAAACGCGGTAATAACGGTTGATGTTTTGCACGTGTTTTCCCAACGCCCCAGTGTGAAAGGGGCCTTAGGGGTGTCTATTTCTGGCGCACTGGTGAAGGATTCCTTCTTTGTGTGGAGATCACCTCATGCTGATTACATCGCCTGTTATTTTTACTATTGGACTTTATTTTAGCACTATCACTTTATGGACATTATTAAGTTGATGGTTCACCTTTTTGTAAAACAGTTTATTTAAGTGCTACTGTGAATGTTTGTCATTTTACACAAACTGAGTTTTCACCTATCTATTCATTTGATTTTTTTTTTTTTTTTTACTAAGTAGCAGCTGTTTTTTCTGTGTATTGTTGAACACTTTGCGCAGTGGTTTCGTGCAATATTACAAAAAGTATAAATTAAAATGGACTATGGCTGCAGCATGCTATTATGCATTGGAAACCTAAAATTGACATACATGTACTGTTGTATTTTGGCTGTTCTAAAGCTACTTTTAATTTGACATAACTCCAATATTTCACATTCCTTCCTGCATTTTTTGTGAAATTAGGTAAGGGAGTAAATACCTTTCAGTGGCTGGATTCTCCGCTAATGTATGACCATGGTAACATGCCTATGGGTAGATTTATTCGCATGGCAGAGTGATGAAAACATTCAAAGCAACAAAGAGGTAGACTGAGATTTAGAGCTTTTATAATGGGCTGATCTATCCTGTGTAGTTTTAAAATTGCATTTGAGAATCAATACTGCCAAGCCAAACAGTGACTTTGTAATTGTCTGATTTCTCAATCCATAATGATTTATTCTGGTCTAAAAGCCTTCAGATTTCAGAGAGAGGATTTTTAGCCTTTCAGCGGTGCTGATAAATTTGGTTTATAATGAAGTTTAAAAAGAGCTCCAGGCTAGGGAACTAAGCAAATGTGCAGTAACAACATAAACAATTATATACATAATTTACTATGAACTACATACATTTGGAATTTTCTTTGTTATGTTTATTATATAATGCACATGGGAGGTCAAATCTTTTTACATGTGGCTCCTGTGTGTGCTGGAAAACATCCTTCATTTTTGGAACTTTACTGATAAAGGAGTCAGGCTGCACATGCTCAGTTTGGTGTGTATTGCTAGAGAGTTTTACTTTCTTGGAAGAGTGCATGTGACCAGCACAGGGCCAATCAGCACTGTCCAGGCAGAGGACCAGGGGTCCTGCAGCCTGATAGGACAGCCAGTGCTGTATGAAAACTCCTTCAACTAGTTTTAACCAGACATTGATAGAAGTTACAAGAGTGCTGCATACTGCTAAAGAGAAAAGGTATTTAGCAGTTTATATTTACTAAAATAATTGCTTTTCCATGTTCTGTGAAATGTGGGAGACCAGATATAGTGAATGCAGAGTCCTGGGTTTAGTAACACTTTAAGGAAATCCTTGTATTGTCTCTTCTGCTACCTGGTGTACAGACTAAAGATTGGAAGCACACACACACACACACGCAGATGGACAATTAACCTCTTGCCGACCAGCCACTGCAGTTATACTGTGGCAGGTTGGCTTGGCTGCGCAAATCGCCGTAGGTGTACATCAGGTGTGTACACGGAGATCTGTGGGCACGCGCATGCCCCTTTCGCTAGTGTGGCAGCCAATAAGCGAGTTTGGCGGACTCTACGTCCACCGGCCACCCGTGATCACTCCAGAGAGAGGCAGAATGGGGATCTGCCAGTGTAAAATAGCAGAGCCCCGTTCTGTCAGGGGAGTTCAGTGATCAGCTGTTACAAGTGATTAGGAACAGCAATCTCTCTGTTCTCCTAGTCAGCCCGGCCCCCATACAGTTATAAAGCACCTCCCTAGAGAACATTTAACCCTCTGATCGCCCCCTAATGTTAACCCCCTCCCTGCCAGTGTCATTTATACAGTAATCAGTGTATTTTTATAGCACTGATCGCTGTATAAATGTGACTGATCCCAAAAAAAGTGTCAAAAGTTTCTAATCTGTCAGCCGCAATGTCGCAGACCCGCTAAAAATCGCAGATCACAAAATCTATCCCCTATTTTGTAGACGCAATAACGTTTGCACAAACCAATCAATATACGCTAATTGGGAAATTGTTTTTCCAAAAATATGTAGAAGAATTCATATTGGCCTAAACTGAGGAAAAATTAGTTTTTTTACTTTGGATATTTATTATAGCAAAAAGTAAAAAATATTGTTTTTTTTCAAAATTGTCGCTCTTTTTTTGTTTATAGTGCAAAAAATAAAAAATGCAGAGGTGATCAAATACCACCAAAAGAAAGCTCTATTTGTGAGAAAAAAGAACATCAATTCTGTTTGAGTTCAATGTTGCACGATCATGCAATTTGCAATTGTCAGTTAAAGCGACGCAGTTCTGTATCGCAAAAAATGGCCTGGTCATTAAGGGGGTAAATCCTTCTGGTGCTGAAGTGGTTAAAGTGATTGTAAACCTTCACCTTATAAAGCAACCCATTCAGTTTAAAGTAGAAATAAAAGGCAATATAGATGTAAAAAAACTTTATAAATACCCTTTTTCCTTTTTTATAAGTGAGCACCTTCCCTCTGTTCTCACCCACCTGAATAAGGGAGAAGCAGCAACAGTACACTGATCTTCCCAGTGAAAGGTGGCTGTGGGGGGGGGGGTGCGTGTCAGGATGAGTCTAATCATTGGAGGAGAGCAGGCTGAGTTCCCAGCTTAGCTAGAGAACTGACCACAGTGTGTTCTCCTGTTTAGTGTGGTCAGTTTTTAATAGGAAAGCAAGGGGGCGAGCAGGAATGCCTAGAATTTCACACAAAGGAAGCAGGATACTTTCTTATACAAGTACATGGTACAGCAGGCATATATCAGGAATATGAAATGTTGAGGTAACAAACACTTTAAATATTAATGCTTTTTTTTTATTTTAAAATTTCCTTCTGTTGTTGGGCAACAAAGTCCCCCTATAGCTTAACTTCAGGTATGACCGTATTACATACTTACACTTGTCCATCTTGGACCAAGGTACACTATATGGTCAAAAGTATTGTGACACCTAACTTTACACGCACATGGCAAGGCTGACCGCAGGTCAGCCTGTATTTGTAGGAGGAGTCTGGATCGCGAATAACCCAGCCTCCTCCTACTGGCATTCTCGGTCGTGTCCTGGGAAGTTTTCCCCACCCTCCCTTCCCCTCTTTTTGATAAACTCTTTATTATCACTATAATTGGGTATGCCCCTTTTAGGCATACTGACCTCGTGACCACGGCACACCTCAGGTCACTGTTCATACATAATTTCATTTCGCCTTCAAGGGGAGTTAAGATTCCGAGTACAAATGAACTTTAATGGCATCCCAGTTTTAGTCAGTAGGGTTCATTATTGAGTTGGCCCACCCTTTGCAGCTATAACAGCTTCAATTCTTCTGGGAAGGCTGTCCACAAGGTATAGGAGTGTGTCTATGGGAAAGTTTGACCTTTCTTCCAGAAGCAGATTTGTGAGGTCAGGCACTGACCCAAACTCGCTCATCCATGTCTTTATGGACCTTGCTTTGTGCACTGGTGCACAGTCATGTAGGAAGAGGAAGGGGCCATCCCCAAACAGTTCCCACAATGTTGGGAGCATGAAATTGTCCAAAATGTCTTAGCATGCTGATGCCTTAAGAGTTCCCTTCACTGGAACCAAGGGGATACGCCCAACCCCTGGAAAAAAAACCCACACCATAACCCCCCACCAAATGATTTGGACCAGTACACAAAGCAAGGTCCATAAAGACAGGAATGAGTCTCATGAGAATGAGAACTGTATCATTAGCAGTAATCAACATGGTTTCATGAAAAATCGTTCTTGCCAAACCAATCTGTTAACCTTCTATGAGGAGGTGAGCGACCATCTAGATAAGGGAAGGCCTGTAGACGTGATGTATCTGGATTTTGCAAAAGCATTTGATACAGTTCCCCATAAACGTTTACTGTACAAACTAAGGTCCCTTAACATGGATCAAAGGGTGAATACATGGATTGAAAACTGGCTGCAGGGGCGAGTCCAGAGGGTGGTGATAAATGAGATTGGACATAACCGATCAGCAGGTCCCGGCCATGAATCATTGGTTGGGACCTGGTGACAAACTTGTGCTGTATACATTCACAGTGGGTGTTGGCCGAGTGGGGGGAGGGGGCATACATGCGCACGCCCTATACCCGGAAACAGGCAGTAACGTACCTATACTGTCCGCCTGTCCACAGTACATTGTGGGTGGGTGGTCTGGAAACAGTTATTCTGTAAAATAATAAAAATTGGAAGAGCGTGCATTTAAAATTGGAAAAGTCCCATCAAACATTGCAAAAGTCCAACACTTGCTTGAGCCCTCAACCAAACAGGAATTCCAAGGTCATGATGCACAGCTGAAACCTTTCGCCAGGTCTCCCAGAAGTATAGGTTGAAAGCTGGCACTGAATGATCTACGTGACATTAGATTTTTATAGCAAACAACAACTTCCACTCATGCTAATCTTTTCAGCCTAAACAACGTTAGTTGTAGCAGTATGCTTACATGGGATCTTCTTACACATCAGACATTGTTTTAAGGTAAATGTTAGAATAATAACTGAAACTACGCTCTCTGCAAAATATGTCGTACTTTCCCTTTAACTACATAGATGGGTAAATATGTGAAAAAATATTGTCAAAATTCACAAACTGAGACTGAACGGCAAGACGGTAGTTCATTTTCCTTCATCTTGTTATCAACATATTATTTAAACATCTTTTTAGGAAATGATAAGCTATGACACCAATGACTACTTAAACACAATCATGCCTAATCAGTTTGAAACAATGCATACTGATAACTCATTTACTTGTATTTTTCTGTCTGAGCATTTCGACCATGGTAATTTATTAAATGAGTATTTATTATCAGAGATTGAAAGGCCAGTATGATATGGAGATAGCAAAATAAGTCAAGCATGTTGTTTGTGTAACCTTTAAAATAGTTTGTAATATATGAAATCATTACTATATAAAATGTTACTTTCTTACTGTATATACATACATACTGCCTATGCTGTATACTGAATGGAGAAGATGGAGAATTTGGGGCCATGAGGACCACATGTTGTATGGGGATAATTTCATATCTCCAGCACAATCTAGTATTGTGGTTATCGATGAGCCAAACATACTTGGGTTTGATTTGAGCAGGGTTTGGCAAACATTAGATACTGTAAGTTTGGATACAGAATCCAAACCCTATTGAAATCAATAAGCGCCAAATCAGCAAAACCAGTGATAGTCATTTTCTTGGCTATTAGGCTGGGGATTGTCAAACAAATGGAATGGGACCTAGGCACTGACCTGAGGGACAGATATGAAAAACATCTACAAATAATGAATACAAATAATAATGAAAATAATACAAAAAGTAATAAAAAAAAAAAAAATTGATAATTTTTTTTTAAACTTCCATTTGGTCGGGAGCAGTAACTATAATAATGCTTAATGTGAAACAGTAAAAAATGCCCAATCCCTTTAACCACTTGCTTACTGGGCACTTAAACCCCCCTCCTGCCCAGGCCAATTTTCAGCTTTCAGCGCTGTTGCGCTTTGAATGACAATTGCGCGGTCATGCAACACTGTACCCATATGACATTTTTATCATTTTTTTCACACAAATAAAACTTTCTTTTGGTGGTATTTAATCACTGCTGGGTTTTTTATTTTTTGCTAAAAAATGAAAAAAAAGACTGAAAATTTTGAAAAAAAACCAAACAGGTTTATAGTTTGTTATAAAATTTTGAAAACAGGTAATTTTTCTCCTTCATTGATGTGCGCTGATGAGGCAGCCCTGATGGGCTCTAATAGGCTGCACTGATGGGCACTGATAGGCTGCACTGATAAAGCGGCACTGATGGGCACTGATAAGGGGGCACTGATAGGCACTAATAGGTGGCACTGGTGGGCACTGATGAGGTGGCATTGGTGGGCACTCATGGGAGGCACTGCTGGGTGGCACTGACGGTGGCACTGAAGGGCACTGATGGGTGGCACTAAAAGCCACTGATGGGTGGCACTGATAATCAGCACTGATGGGTGGCATGGATGGGCACTGGTAGGCACTGGTAGGTGACACTGATCAGCAGCACTGATATGTGGCACTGATGATGAGGCACTGATGGGCACTGGTTGGCAGTACTGATGGGCATTGATAGGTGGCATTGGTGGGCATTGATAGGTGGCACTGGTGGGCACTAATAGGGGGCACTTGTGGGCACTGGTAGGCTGCACTGATGTGCACCTGTAGGTGGCACTGGTGAGCACTGGTAGATGGCACTGGAGGGCACTGCATAGCAGCAGTGCCTCTCCATACGCAGGACCGATGTCCCTCTATCTGCAGCCGGTAATCGACTTTTATTTTTCCTCACGCTGTCAGCGTGAGGGGAAAAAAAGGCAGTTTACTGATCTTTTGTTTACATCATGTGATCAGCTGTCATTGGTTGACAGCTGATCATGTGGTAAGGGGCCGGAACCGATCTGTGATCACAGAACGCACCACGCAGGGGGTGCGCAGGTGGCTCATGCACGGGTGGACGTCCATGGACAACTGTCCGGCAATTCAGGGCCGCTCTGTAGTCATCTTACGGCTATAGCGCGGAAGTGAAGAGGTTAAATAACCTGTCGGGGGGGGTCACTTAAAATCTGCCTTTTAAGTGATGCATATGCAGGATGTATACAATCTATTACAGCAACCCTGACATTTACAGAGGAAAAAATGTTGTTTAAATGCTGGTAAATGATGGCTTCCTGCCAGCTTGTTTTTTTCAAAAACCACCCATATATATGCCTGCCTTTATTTACCCAGTCTGTTTCCAAATCCATACTGCAGACATTCCATAAATCATGAGTATGCCCTGGGACTTGAGGTGCGGCACACACAAACACTCAATACATAGTAGAAATAGTTCACAATTTATTAAAGAATAAATACAATTCTCATTGCATTATCACATTACATAGAATACAAATAATTAGATAACAAGCGGATTTGTAATAATTCAAAAGCAGTACATTTCATACATATTTGAAAGTTCAATATATCAAAACATGTTCAGATGAAAAATTGCATCTTGAAAACTCAATTTATAAATGAATAAATATTACTATTGGCACATTACATAGAATACAAATAATTAGATATCAAGCTGTTTTGTAGTAATTTCATAGCAGTGCATTTCATACATAATTAAAAGTTCAATATATCAAATCATGCTTAGGTGAAAAATTGCATCTTGAAAACCTGACTTGTTTCATGAGTCAACACTCACTTCCTCAGGAGTAAATGCAAATAATAATGAGTGTCTGTAAAGTAAAACATCAGTAAAAGGTATATAGGACAATTGATAGAGAATAATGTAATTAAGAGCTTCTGGGTCCACTGTAGGGGGCCCCTATACTTACAAAGTTGGATACGCATTCCAATATTTCCAATAAGTGACCACCAGGGATGTCTGGCCCAGGAGCTGTGGAAGTAGGACCCTTGAGGACCCAAGGGGCAAACAGAAAGTGGCTACAGCATGGATGAAAGTATGTCCATCCAATTATATCACCCAGAGAAATCGCTATAAAGACAATGTGTGCTTAATTATTGTATAAATCTGGGTCCAACTGAGATAATATAAACAAAAATAAAGTGATAGCTCCAGGGTAATGGAGAACAAAAAAGTGAATAGTGCTACTAAAACAATGCCTGAATATGAGACATACAACAAAGAAAAGGAATCCATCTTAGAACAATGAATAAAAAAGAAAAAGGTTGCAAAGAAATATATAAATTGAAGTCCAATAGTAGAAAAAGAAAACCAAACCAACAAATCCAGAAACAAAGACAAGTAAAGAAAAGATTGAATGAATGTTAACACCAAAACCCACCATGGGTAATATGGTGGAACTGAAGAGTCAATTTTTGCTTCGCAGTCTCTGGATGTGTAAAAAAGATGAAAGAAAAGCTGCCTCCTAACCCCTCCATTTATACCCCAAGGGGGATTGTAAATTCCTCCCAATGCCAGGTGAGTGCAGCCAGGGGAGAGGCTCATGCATAGAGCTGACATCCACCACAATGTGGGAGAAAGGCGCCAAAGGCACAAAACTCCTCAGGCCACATTAAGAGGACAATGCGTGCCAACGTGGTGACACCATGCACTCGCTGACGTCATGTTCCGGGCACACACATGCTGCTGATGCCACATGGGTCACGCCTATCATGAAGAGTGGGCAGGGACAGAGAAGGAAGGCAAGCCTCCCAATGATATTGCAGCTCGTGGGACAGAACAACCCCACCAGCTGGTCACAAAAATGGAGATGCTACCTATATGTAGGTCTAACAGTCCATATAGAAACATGAATCAAGCATAAGCATCTTGCATCATAAAAACAACCATAAGGTAGCAGCAGGCCACAAGTGGGCAAAGGTGTCTTCCACCTAACATCAATACAGCAAAAAATAAAATATGTGGTCTGGTGCTCCCAGTGGTTCACCTCTACCCCTAATGTATATCCATAAAAATGTGAGGACTTTAAATGAAGTGAAGCACACACAGCCACTAAATACATAGTAGACATGGTTCACAATTTATTAATGAATAAATGCAAATGCTTGTCACAGTATGCAGAATACAAATATTTAGATATCAAGCTGATAGTAATTTGTTTAGATGTAAAATTGCATCTTAAAAACCCATTTTTTGCACAATAATTAAGCACACATTTTCTTTATAGCGATTACTCTGGATGATATAATTGGATGGACATATCTTCACCCACACTATATCCGACTTCTGTTTGCCCCCTTGACACTTCGTGGGTCCTACTTCCACAGCTCCTGGGCCAGGCATCCCTGGTGGTCACTTACTGGAAATATTGCCATGTGTATCCAACTTTAGCTGATTTGTAAGTGTGGCCACTATAGTGGCCCAGGAAGCTTGAATTACATAATTCTTTATTAATTGTCCTATATACCTTATACTAATGTTTTAATTTAAAGATGCTCATTATTATTTGCATTTAGTCCTGAGGAAGTGAATGTTGACTCACGAAACACATTGAGTTTTCAAGATCTCAGTGTTGTGGGGCTGCATGCACTGCTAGCGTCTTAAGTTCCAGCTGATACCAGGCCACCCCCCGGGTAGGGGGAGGATCGGGGCACACATCTGGCTTGCGGTGGTGACGCTACACTGATGCGTTTCGTCCGCCAATCACCGGACTTCCTTGGAGCAAAGAGTGCTGGGAAACGTAGTCCTTAAATACCTCCTGCTAATATCATGAAATTTCACCTATTGCC
>BLSH010558131.1:1769535-1808449 GCA_018402905.1 Glandirana rugosa
TCGTGTTCCGGTAGACTTGTGTAATGTTTAGGTAACCGTTCATATTAACAAAAAAAACATTACGTATTGTTGTTTATTGTGACGCGAGTGTACAGTGAGATTGGTTTTGTACAACGCGCTGCTCTCTTGTTTATGTTTTGGTCTACAGAGTCTTCCTGCTCCGTTTAGCCTGCTGCCTCGAATTGCACACCTCCTCCGGACTTTGCCCGTGGACTTCCTTGGAACTCTCTTTCCCCTTGCCCATGTCCATCCTCTACATGCCAGAGTGAGTCTTCCTGCTCCATTTAGCCTGCTGCCTCGAATTGCACACCTCCTCCGGACTTTGCCCGTGGACTTCCTTGGAACTGTCTTTCCCCTTGCCCATGTCCATCCTCTACATGCCAGAGTGGTATGAGAGCTATTTCAACATGTTTTGGTTAGAGTGACATGTGAGCGCAGTGTTATTTGTTGTTATGCATTACAAAAAAAACAATTATACTTGCCAATGGATTTGTAATGTGTTCAGATGGCCTTGTGCTTTAGACACCACCGGCCAGATGGCACAGCTACATTGTGGACCTTCATGAGGCTCATACTCTAGTTAATTCATAGGTGGAGGAATACAATAAAGCCTCTTTTCTGGTGGTTCTTCCCTTTAAAGCTACTTTAGTCTTATTCGGGTAAGCATTTACCCCATTACTGACATGGGTGACATATTCAAGTTGTTCTAAGTATCACCACTTTAAGAACCTGTCGCTATGGTAGTGACAGATCACCAAAAAATGAATGCCCTTTTGGAGATTAGGAAACTAGCGGTAATTGAGACTGAGCTGGCATACAGTACTCAGTGGGTCTTGTCTATGCTTGTCTGTGCTGGGACATCGTCATGAATGTGTCAGTTTCCGGCGATGACGATCAACAGCCACGTGGACCTGATGGGGTACTAATCTCTTAGTTCCTTATCAGGCTCTGCCCACCCCTACTACAAAAGTACTCAGTGGCATGCAAATTATAATTTTAGCTATTTACCTAGCACTTGTATTACCACACCTGTATATCCTCTCATGTCATAGCGCAACACTACCACACACTATATTTACTCACCTGGGCACTGATTCACCCATAGGTGTTTGCAGCAGTGGATCACAGTATTCATTTTAACCCATTCACCTCTGTGGTAGCGCGGGAGTACCCCAGACATTTTTACTCAGTCACGCGCCTGTCAATGTGATGGAAACAGTGGCTGGGGAGGAAGGGAGCGCATTGAGGAATGGGCCACAAGCATCAACAATTTCGGTGCAGTGGCTGATGAAATTCCAAGGGGTGTCTACGACACCCTTTATGGAACAGTAAAAAAAGAAAGAACATACTGGTAATGAATATAGTTCACTGCTGAGTTTAAGGCAGGCCATAGATGATGTGATTTTCTTTCCTGAAATCAAGGGTTGCAAGAAAGAAAATCATTAACACATTCGGGGTTGATCACGTATTATGTTCTGGCAGGGGGTACTGGCCAGGAGAGCACAGTGATTATTTCTAGCAGCTATAACCCCTGGCGATAATCACATACTAGAAATCCAACATGCTGGTTATAGCCAGTACAATCAGCCTGCCCATGCATGAATCAAATCTCGACCGGATTCAAACCATCCATGGCCGGATTTGAACACATATCAGTGTTGCAGAAATAGGCTGCATCCTGCATTTTGAGTGCGCTGATCACACAAAGCCTGTTAAGTCTAACAAATCCTAGGAGCTGCAATACTATGGAAAACTGTGGAATACCATATGTCAAGCCGGATGGTGAGCAGATTTAAAACATTCCTTAAATCTAACATCTATGCCTATACAAAAGACAACAAATAATGCAGTTCTATATTTATCAGTGAATCACTAAATGTATTTGATTTAAATGTAATCAGTGTATATACCTAAATGCGATTGATATCAGCAGCAGCGCACACATTTGGAGAGGGCAAGGCTGGACATGCTGATAGGAGGAGACAACAAAAAGAACAGAGAGATGATCTTATCAGTCTGCTGCTGCTCATTCAGTTTCCAACCAACAAGCTAGAGCTTCTTAAATGGACAAAGTCACAAATCTGTCACAAATCAAAAGATAGTTATCAGCCATCAAGTTACATACCGTATTTTCATGCTGGTTCTCAAGCTACTTAGCCTATTTACTGACTTTTGAACTAGTACAGGGGTCTCCAGTTTCCTGTCCTTCAGACTTTAGGTGGCCGAATTGTGGCCATTGGAAGTGGAAAAGGTCCTGACATCACTAGGGAAAAAACAATGCCCCATCATTGTTGTCAGTGGGAGCAATTGTGCCATTGTCATTGGGGTGAGTGGGAGGAATTGTGTCCCATCATTGGTGAGAGTGGGAGGAATTATGTCCCATCATTGGTGAGAGTGGGAGGAATTGTGTCCCATCATTGGTGAGAGTGGGAGGAATTGTGTTCCATCATTGGTGAGAGTGGGAGGAATTGTGTCCCATCATTGGTGAGAGTGGGAGGAATTGTTTCCCATCATTGGTGAGAGTGGGAGGAATTGTGTTCCATCACTAGTGTCATTGGGAGGAATTGGGGTGTCAGTGGAAGAAATAGTGACCCAAGGGCTGGATAAAAGCAAGCAAAGAGCTGCATCTGGCCCCCGGGCCATTGTTGGTGTCATTGGGAGGAATTTGGCCCCATTGTTGGTGTCATTGTGAGGAATTGGACCCCATCGTTGGTGTCATTGTGAGGAATTGGGGCCCATTGTTGGTGTCATTGTGAGGAATTGGGCCCCATTGTTGGTATCAATGGATGAAATAGTGCCCCAAGGGCGGGCACATCTGGCCCCCGGGCTGCAGTTTGGAGACCACTGACCTAGTACATGGCACATGAGTCAGTAAAGGACTGCTTCAATCAAACCCTGATTACACAGGTAGAACCAATAGTCACTTCTTTATACCTTTAGGCTCAACTGTAAGTTGCTTTGGGGACAGGAGCTGAATGGTTTAATGTCCTCTGTAAAGTGCTGCGAAAAAAAAAGGTGTCGGCGCTATATAAATGAGTAAAATAAATAAATAAAATGGTCAATTAATTTGCCATCATAAAGCGCACCGCCACAGAAACGACTTCTGCTGGTTTAAAGACTGTATTACCTATTCTGTACGAAATGTCACTGGCATCAATTGTGAGCTGCTGCTAGATGATTATCGGCCTAACTAAAGAAGTAAAACTGATAAATGTAAAAGCAGACAGCTTCAATTTACAATGGAAAGTGTTAATTTGACCTTCTTTAGAATACTCTGCTTGTTATTCTCCATTCACTCTGCATCAGCGTAGAATGTGACAGAGAAAGACACACAATCCCCACCCAACTGTTTTCCTGTAAATGCTACAGATCCTCAATCTTCCGATCTATAAAGGGTTCTGGAATACTTGGCGGTAATTAGTCTGTTTCAGGACGGCGAGGATTTTGTCACGTGTGTTAACCCACAACAAGCCGCTGCAGTCAAGGAGAAGCTTCCAGATTTAAATAGATTATGTTGGGGTAGGAATAGAAAAATTACTAATTGACCTGAAGCAAGTATCTGCATGTCCAAGTCTCCTGACACTTCACTGGCCGCATGCTGGTTCCAGGTCAGTGATCACATAATGAAGCAAGAAAAAGGATGACAGCAGCGGCGCTCTTCCTGCAAATCAGCAATGGTGGATCGAACATATCTCACATGACAGGTTCCTTTTCATTTACTTTTGAGGCTTTAAGGAAAAAGCCAGTATTTACCCTGTATTTTCATACCTAGCATGTCGTAAATTTATAATGTCCCAGCCCTACAAAAAATGCTACAATTGGTGCAGCAACTGACAGGTGTGTGCATCCTCTGCGCAAAGTATGCAAAATATATGAAGGAAAAACCCAGGAAAAAAACTTGTATGTGGTGTTGGGCCTACTTATGCAGGATATTCTATATATATATATACACCCTGTTCCAAATTGTTATGCAAATTCTATTTCAGTGTCACAAAGATTAAATATTTTGTTTTTCAGTTTAACTCATGGATGGCATTGTGTCTCAGGGCTCTTTTGATCACTGAAAAGAATCTGGGACACCTGTGATAATTAGATTGCCAGATGAGCCCAATTAAAGGAAAAACTACTAAAGGAGGGTGTTCCACATTATTAAGCAGAGCACCATTTTCAAGCAATATGGGGAAGAAAAAGGATCTCTGCTGCCGAAAAGAGTGAAATAGTTCAATGCCTTGGACGAGGTATGAAAACATTCGATATTTCATGAAAACTTAAGCGTGATCATCGCACTATTAAGAGATTTGTGGCTGATTCAGAGCACAGACGGATTCGTGCAGATAAAGGTACATTGAGGAATATTTCTGCCAGATCCATGCATCGGATCAAGAGAGCAGCTGCTAAAACACCATTACAAAGCAGCAAACAGATATTTGAAGCTGCTGGTGCCTCTGGAGTCCCACGGACATCAAGGTGTAGAGTCCTCCAGAGTCTTGCAACTGTGCATAAAATACCTTCCATTCGGCCACCACTAACCAATGCTCACAAGCAGAAACGGCTGCATTGGGCAGAAAAATACATGAATACTAATTTTCAAACGGTCCTGTTCACTGATGAGTGTCGTGCAACCCTGGATGGTCCAGATGGATGGAGTAGTGGATGGTTGGTGGACGGCCACCCGGTTCCAACAAGGCTGCAACGTCAGCAAGGCGGTGGTGGAGTCATGTTTTGGGCCGGAACCATAGGAAGAGAGCTGGTCGGCCCCTTTAAGGTCCCCAAAAGTGTAAAGATAACCTCTGCAAAGTATGTGGAGTTCCTAACTGACCACTTCCTTCCCTGGTACAGAAGGAAGAATTATGCTTTCTGTAATAAAATCATCTTCATGCATGACAATGCACCATCTCATGCTGCAAAGAATACCTCTGCATCAATGGCTGCTGTGGGGATAAAAGGAGAGAAAGTCATGGTGTGGCCTCCATCCTCCCCTGACCTCAATCCTATTGAGAACCTTTGGAGCATCCTCAAGTAAAAGATCTATGAGGGTGGGAGGCAGTTTACATCCAAACAGCAGCTCTGGGAGGCTATTCTGACATCTTGCAAACAAATTCAAGCAGAAACTGTTCACAAACTCACAAGTTCAATGGATGCAAGACTTGTGAAGCTGCTATCAAATAAGGGGTCCTATGTTAACCACTTCAGCCCCGGAAAGATTTCCAGCTTTAGGACCGGAGCCCTTTTTGCGATTCGGCGCTGCGCCGCTTTAACTGAAAATTGCGCGGTTGTGCGGCGTTGTACCCAAACGAAATTTGCGTCCTTTTTTTCCCACAAACAGAGCTTTCTTTTGGTGGTATTTGATCCCCTCTGCGTCATTTCTGATCGCCGCTATAAACAAAAGAAGAGCGACAATTTTGCAAAAAAAAAAACAAATTTCTTACTTTTTGCTAAAATACAAATCCAAAAAAAAAATATAAAAAAACATTTTTTTTCACCGTTTTTGGCCGATTTATATTCTTCCTCATATTTGCGATAAAAAAATTGCAATCAGCGTTTATTGATTGGTTTGCGCAAAAGTGGCCGCGTTTACGGATGATGAGAATTCATTTTTGGGTTTTTTTTTACTAGTAATGGCGGCGATCTGCGATTTTTAGCGGTACTGCGATATTGGGGCAGACATGTCGGAACATTTTGACACTTTTTTGGGACCATTGGCATTTATACAGCGATCAGTGCTATAAAAATGCACTGATTACTGTGTAAATGCCATTGGCAGTGAAGGGGTTAACCTGCAGGGGGCGCTCTAAGGGTTAACTATGTTCCCTGGGCATGTTCTAACTGTGTGGGGACTGCCCTAGCTGGGGAAGGGAAGTGGTCACAGCCTTCGTATACAGGAAGGCTGTGATCACAGCCCTTCCCCTTCACAGAACGGAGGTCCGTGTTTACATACATGGACCTCCGCTCTTTCGCTCCGGGGGGGCCATCGTGGGTAGCCGGCGGCAATCAAAGCCGCCGCACCCGCTCCCTGGCCCTCCCTGAACACAGTGAGTGCGCGGGCGCGCCCTCACAGTGCGCGTTATCCCAGCCGCCGTCGTATGACGGCGATTTGCGATAATGAGCCACTTTGCCGCCGTCAACCTGCGGTTGGCGGTCGGCAAGTGGTTAAAATGTAACGTGACCTGTTAAAATGTTTAAAAAGTTAACATGTTGTTCAAAGTTTGATTGAAATGGCTTTTGATTTCAGTAAATATGCTGCAAACACAATAAATGACAATTTTCAGTTCTCCATAAAGTGTTTTGAAACTTACTGTGTGTAATAATTTGGAGCAGTGCATTGTAAGTTATTTATTTTGAAAAAAAATACTGTTATCATTAGGAGGTTTGAATAAAATTTGAATTGTACTCTTAATAGTTGATAACATGAGAATTATGCTGACTGTCGTTTACATCAATTACCGTATATACTCAGGTATAAGTCGAGTTTTTCAGCACATTTTTTGTGCTAAAAAAGACCCCCCTCGGCTTATACCCGAGTCAGTGTCTGTGGTGATCAGTAGTTTCACATTAAACAGAGCCGTGCTGCTTCTAAGAGCCGTTCTGTGCTTTGTAAGTGTGATTAATCACATTGGAATGCAGAGAATGCAGAGAATGCAGAGAGAGGTGTCAGATTCTCAGCTTGATGTTGGGAGGTGGGGGAGGTGGGCGGGACAAGCTGATGTTAGCTGTTCAGTCCCACCTACCTTCCGATCTCCGTGAAGAGCTGCAGCTCTCTCTCTGCATTCTCTACATTCCAATGTGATTAGTCACACTTACAAGCACAGAACGGCTCTTAGAAGCAACACAGCTCTATTTAATGTGAAACTAAACTACCTTACTCATCCCTTATGTGTTCTGGCTACAGTGTCTGTGTACTGGCATTAAAATCCCTGTGTCCTGGCATTAAAATCCCTGTGTCCTGGCACCCAGTCCCTGTGTTCTGGCACCCTGTCCCTGTGTTCTGGCACCCTGTCCCTGTGTTCTGGCACCCTTTCCCTGTGTTCTGGCTCCCTGTCCCTGTGTCCTGGCTCCCTGTCCCTGTGTTCTGGCTCCCTGTCCCTGTGTTCTGGCACCCTGTCCCTGTGTTCTGGCTCCCTGTCCCTGTGTTCTGGCACTCTGTCCCTGTGTTCTGGCTCCCTGTCCCTGTGTTCTGGCTCCCTGTCCCTGTGTTCTGGATCCCTGTCCCTGTGTTCTGGCACCCTGTCCCTGTGTTCTGGCACCCTGTCCCTGTGTTCTGGCTCCCTGTCCCTGTGTTCTGGCTCCCTGTCCCTGTGTTCTGGCTGCTGCATTTTACACCCTAGGCTTATACGCGGGTCAATAATTTTTCCCATATTTTTTGGGCAAACGTAGGGGGGTCGGCTTATACACGGGTCGACTTATACCTGAATATATACGGTATTTAGGTAAATGAGAAAAATATCATTAGCATAATAATTTGGAACAGGGTGTATATATAGATAGATAGATACATACTGTGTGTATACATATGTGTGTATATATATATATATATATATATATATATACAGTTTTTAATGTATACATAGGTGTGTGCTAGGCCTAACACAGCTGGCAGCCAAGTTGCATTTTACATATCAAAAGGGCCAAAGCCCTTACTTACAGGGATTGTAAAATATAAATTTGTCTGATCAGACTTGAAAGGAATAGTAGATGTCCATGGGGGTTGTTAATGCAATTTGGTCAGTATCTAATGATGACATCAAAAGGGGTTGTAAGGATGTATTGTTTATGGTAAATAGCATTCTTCAAATGGTAACTTGTTCATGCAATTAGTAGTAAAAGAATGCAAGTTAGAGAACTTTGATTCGATTTTATGACTGCAGCTATCCACGACCAAGATGCATTATCTGGCACCTAGAAGGTCAAAAGCAGATCAAAGGGACTACTAAAACTGGCCAATCAGATTGCTTGAGCTTGTTACCGAATTGGGAAGATGTGTATATTAGGGAAGGTTCTCTTTGGCTAAATAGTGACAGGAGAAACTGGGTCCTCTGAAGGGGTCTGGGCGTTGCATAAATATTCCAAGTATCCTGCCATCTATCTTGTCTGTACCTCTGTTGGCTGTTCTGACGTCTAAATAAATGCATCTCTCTGGATGAACCAAATTGCTGTGTGAATAACTTGAATTATAATAATTATCAATCCTTATGCCACCACTATATCACTACATCGGGGTTTCAAAAGTCTATAGTAGAATCCCAGTTAGCAGTTATGGAATCTTACAAGACAGAGGAAAAGGTCTAAAGCCATATCAAGAATTTGGTTATACCGGTGGGATTCACAAACATGCATTCACTGAAACTTTATTAAGAGCTGGAATTACACTTTAAAGAGACACAGCCACAACTGCGATATTCCTCAGAAACTGAATATTAGGTCTTACGTTGTTATAAAACTGGATAGTATCCCCTATATTTAGCTTTACTTGCTTCGCCTGAAACTGACACTTCAGCTTGAAAGTCAAGGGTTGGAGGTCATCTGAAAATGAACATTTCCCAACTTCCCAACTTCACATGGTATTTCCCAACTCCAGAGTACATAGCAGTGTCAGAAACCTTTACTTAAGCAGTATATAAACAACTACATGGCTCTATTATTTACAAGGTTATGTACTGGAGAGCCGGGAGACAGCAGGAGAGTTTGGAAAGTTAAAATCGGCAGTGATCAGATGTTAAATGACCCCTTACCCTTGAAGTGCCTGTGGTTTAAAGTCTATGTAAACCCTAAAGCTAGATGTGTGGCTTCATACATCATTGCACACATTTTTGATAAGAAAATTATTTTTTATTGATTTACTAACTGGAGAATCTGCCAGTATTAAGCATATGAAATTCTCTTCTTGTTGTAGCCTGACAATCCTAGGATTCTCCCTAACAATTACAGTATAAGCATTGCTGTCAGCCTGCCATTTGCGCTCAATCAGCGGGACTACAGGACCTGGCTGTTGTAAACACACGTCAGCTCTGTGCGCAGCTCTTGCACTGCCTTCTTCAACCTGGCTGATTAAAGCTGAACTAAAGGCAAGACTTTTTTCTTTTCATTTTGGATAGAGTAAGGAGGGGTTATAACCCCTGGCAGTTTATTTTTGCCATCTGTATCACATTGCAGAGATTTCCCTTCACTTCCTGTCCCATCAACAAAACAAAAACAGGAAGTGAGAGGAAATCTCTCCAAAGTCAGGAAGTCCCTGCTTATCATCAGAACTAGTGTCCCCATTGGCAGAATACACCTCTATTCCTGTCCTGAGACAACCAGAAATGTGAGATTTTCTATCACAGTCGGTGATAGCGGTCCTCAGGACAAATATAGTGGATCTCCCTAACGAGGATACAAATAGCAATAACAACTGGCAGGAGTTCTAATCCCTCTCTACTCTATCCAAAAAAAAAAAAAGAACGTTTGCCTCTAATTATACTCTAAGGCAGCCTTTCTCAATCTTTTCAACACTGAGAAGCACTTGAAATAGTTCTCTGGTCTCGGGGAACCCCTGCTAAAAATTAAAAATCTACAACTCTTCATACATTAGTGTGATGGTCAATGGGAAAAAATGCGCATTACACTTGTAGTCATTGGGAAGAATTACCCTTTTACAGATAACTAAAAAGATCAAGGATGTAATTGGGAATTTATCTGAGAGGTAGAAATTGACCACTGCTCAAGGAACCCCTAGCAACCTCTGGAGGAACCCTAAGGTTCCACGTAACCCTGGTTGAGAAACCCTGCTCTAAGGTTTATTGTTCTGCAGGTCTTTTACATTCATGAGATTTATAGGATGACCGTAGACCCTAGCTATGTCAATGGAGCTTTGCATCCCTCTTGGGAAGCAGGTGGTGGCGGAAGAAGGGGCGTGCATTGCGTAAGATTTGAAAGTAAATAATATGGTAAGATTTTAAGTAGTGTTTTATATCCTCTAGACCAGTGGTTCTCAGCTGCTGTCCTCGGGACCCACTAACAGGCCAGATTTTAAGTATTACCTTGGGGAGATGCAGACTGGAGTACTGCAATCACTGAGCAGCAAATTATATCACCTGTGATTTATTTCAGTTATCTTGCAAACCTGGCCTGTTAGTGGGTCCTGAGGACAGCAGTTGAGAACCACTGCTGTAGACATACACACTTAGGCTTTGTTGTTTAGATTTGCGGTGGGGGGGGCCACAAATGCATGGTTGAGCTGTGTTATTGATGCTCACCAACCGCTGCCCCCCACCCCCCCACACACACACACTTACGTTGCAAAAGGCAGCAGTCCAGGATGTTTACATGCCGAGCCCACGATTTGCACCCAAAGGCAAAGTTGACCTGACATGTAGCAATCAGTGGGTGGCAAGCCCGTCGAACACTATAAATTTAAAGTGGAGCTCCAGGCTTCTTCAGAAAAAAAATGAAAAGTCAGCAGCTACAAATACTGTAGCTGCTGACTTTTAATATTAGGACACTCACCTGTCCATGAGTCCAGCGGTGTCATCACCCGAGCCAATTTTTTAATTGGCATTTGGGTGCTGCCACCGCCATTTCGGGTAAGGGAAACTGACAATGAAGATGTATGGCTCCCTACTGTGTATGCGCTGGGAATAGCCCGGCGGCGGGGGGGCTGAACTTCCAGATGAGTTTGACGCGACAAAGTCATCCGGAAGTGGAAGCAGGTACCTGTCAAAACCAGGTACATGCTCCCCCCCCCTCCGCTGCCACATTTGGCACCTTTCGAGAGGGGGGGGGTGTACCTGGTTTTGACAGGTACCTGCTCCCACTTCCGGGAGGAGGCAAATAAGCACAGCAAGTAGCTGGGGAAGCGCCAGAAACGCCACACAACTGTGTACAATGTGTGCGCATTTGTTGGTAAAAATGAGGTTAAAACAGGTGGTTAGGAGGCGTCGCATTGCTTCCTCACTGCCTGTCAGTAGCGTCTACAGTGCTGTCTAAATACGGATTAGGCTTCAGAGGCAAGTGAAACCTAAACGCATGCCTAAATCTACCCTTAATGAGGAAGTGAACCCTGATGGGGTTTACTTCCTCTATATTCCCCTGCAAAGTAGAAACATAATAGGCTACTATGCATTGCATAGTAACCCATTATGTGTCACTTACCTGCAAACGAAGCCTGCAATGTCCAGTGATGTCCCCTGTGCAGGCAGCATTCATCTTCTACCCCTCTTCCTTCCGGGGGCATGATCTACGGCTCTGTGACTGGCCGGAGTCGTGTGACGTCACCGCCGCCAGTCACGGCATGATCACAGTGAAGAAACGGCACGGAGGCCGTTTCTTCTCTGTGCATGTGCCAAAATGACGTCGGCACATCTAGTACACTGCATATCTCCTAAACCATGCAGGTTTAGGAGATATACAGGGCACCTACAGTAAGCCTTATTATAGGCTTACCTGTAGGTTAAAGTGGTTGGCACGCGTTGACAACCACTTTAAAGTGATTCTAAACATTTTTCTAAAAAAAAAAAAAAAATTCACTAAAATAACACACAAATAAATAAAAAAAATAACAAAAAAATAAGGTAAGTTTTATAAAGGGGTGGGGGATATGTCTATAAAAAGACTAAGCAATTATAATTTCTTAGGGTTAAATATTCAGATTCTAGCAAAAGTCGTGATGGGATGGATATCGTTAATCCAAAACTTGTGCTAGCACCAGCTAGCCCAGTACATCTCTATCAGAGTGCCTGCCATTTGGCGAGCTCTGCAGGAAAATGGGATGAAACATGGGCTAGTATGATTAATGTTCAAGCAATGTCCACTCAAGCATTGAGGCAGTAATAAAGGTATTAATTTGGCTTCAAACATTAAAATATGTACAGTAAGATGGATTTGAGAACAGTGCAGTGTGGAATAACCCTAATGTGGGGCATTAAACTCATTTATTACAATGAATAAATAGAGTAATGAGATTGGAAACATCGAGAAGGCGCCCAGTAGCAGCTGATGAATTGACCCGTGCGCAATCGCCATCAATGAATATAAATTAGGAGCCGGATAGACTTTTACATCATTGCGTCCTCGTACAGAGGTTTCTTACACAAATATTTAAACAACTGTTTATTGGAAGAAAGAAACAAAATAGAGTTTGATTTGTGGAGTTCGTTCCAACTGATTAGTGAGAGCAAAAAGCTAATATAACATTATGACTAAATCGGAAAAAAGTAAAAATGACATACAAGGACCAATGTAGAATACAAAGGCATTATTATACAGGAAATAACTCAGTTTCATCCATTATGTATTCAGTATTTATGTAGTACCAGTTTACTCTGCAGTGCTCTGGAGCTGTATTTTTCAATTTCATTAAAGAATATACCCCTTCATAAAAGCCATTGATTGCTAAGTTCGCCCTGTCATGGTTCACCATATTTCAAGTACCCCTTGACATTTATTACTGGTCACAGAAATGCTTCCTAAACAATATCTTTTTATTCTAAAAAATACACCTCACATTTGTTTTCTAAACTGTATTAATCATTAATTGCTAAACTCTGTATCAGCCTTCCTCAACATTTTTACCCTAGAGGAACACCAAAACAGCTACTCAAGTCTCAAAGAACTCCTACTAAAACCAATTCATCAATCAATGGGAGAAATGAACCTTACATTGGTGGCCAATAGGAAGAATGAAATCTTTATAATGGAGATCAGAATGTCACCCTTACAGACAGCTAAAAAGATAATTGGGTCATTGTGCTGGTTTTGCCAAGTAGCGTTGGCCCTGGAACTATGCAGGTACCATCAGATATTAGGTCAATCAGCCACAGCTCAAGGAACCCTTAGAAACCTCTGGAGGAATCCTAGGGTTCTATGGAACCCTGTTTGAAAATGGATCCTCAACATACATACTGTATATAGTACAGAATAATGCAACTGCACTATAGCACACCATAGTGTGTTGATAGCCCAGTATACGTAAACCCTTAACCCGTGTTAATGCACATGCATTAATGCAATGTGTAATATAAATTTGCCTTAAATCTTATAATCTAATAAAATTAAGGTAGGAAAGGTTTCAGATTTGTACACACTAATGCTACAGTCTCCCAATTCTCCAGGTGGAAAATGAGTGATGAAAGGCGAAGGATCTCTTTTGCATTTGGGGCAATTTTATTGAAAGACTCCTAATTTAACGTTGTTCCTCAAGTGGAAGATTAATCATGTTCTAGGGTACTGATTTGCACTTATTTTATTCCTGTAAGTGTGGTGGACATCAACCCCATATATACCATAGTTTACATGTGGATATTCACCAATAGCCCTATCCTTAGGCAAATGGGCTTTGTGTTATACTTACCTGTACTTACAGTAGAATATCCCTTTACCCGGTTTTTGGGCATTAATCCTATAAAATATCACACTTGGTATCTATGACCATTTATTATTAAGCCCTTTTTTGGGCGAAATAGATCCTATATTTATCTTCTCTCTATCATGCTTTGAGAGGAAGGGCACATCGCTAGGTTGGACACGATGGGCCTCTTGGGAACTCTGCACCTCACTCATTTATTGAATTTGTGGTAAGAAGTGATTCATGAGAGTAAGAGTTATTGGTCACATCTGTTATGTCTTGGTATATATGGAAGTCTATATGATTGGATTTATGTTCTGTGTGTTAATTGCAGATTCCTTATATCATCTGTATTTGTTGTAGATTTCCCTATATTGCACTCCTGAGGAAGAAGCAGTGATAGCTGCGAAACCCCTTGAGTTTGAATTCACGCCACTTTGAATCATTGTGGATTTAGAACTGGAGAAGTTACATTTTATGTACCCATACCTGTGATTATTGTTCCCCAAGACATTGGTTACACTGTGGTATTATTATGTCTTGGTATATATGGTAGTCTATATGATTGGATTTATGTTCTGTGTGTTAATTGCAGATTCCTTATATCATCTGTATTTGTTGTAGATTTCCCTATATTGCACTCCTGAGGAAGAAGCAGTGATAGCTGCGAAACCCCTTGAGTTTGAATTCACGCCACTTTGAATCACAGCAGATTTAGAACTGGAGACGTTACATTTTATGTACCCATACCTGTGATTATTGTTCCCCAAGACATTGGTTACACTGTGGTATTATGGAGCGGTAGAAAGTTCTTTTCTGTATTTCTATAAAAGACCTGAACTTTTTATGCTCTATCAAATGCTTTTACCTGGGCTTAAATGAATCGTTGTGAAAAGTAATTTTTAAGAAGTTTAACTTTTTCTTGTGGTGCCTTAAAAATCCTATTCAGAGGATGTTTTAACTGCTTAAATAAAGTTACTTCTGTTCGTTTTTTATTGGAGTCCTTCTTTAATCCTTAACGCATCAATCCCAGACTTCTCACTGTATGAATTATCAGCCGCCTTGTGCCAAACTCAGGAAAGAGAGAAAGAAAAGTGATTTGAAACGCCTCAGTCCTCTAAATGGACCGTTTACGGTACATATCTGCATATAAATATGTATTATGCCCAAAGCCACCTAATGAATTTTAAAACAGATGAATATGCTGACAATTTGAAGCTTTAATTTTTTTTAAGAAGCAGCTGTGTGACAACCAGAAAAGAGTATTATTGGCTCCATGAGGAACATTTCCAGGGCTCATGTTTTAATTTTAAGGTTGACATAAGTCAAGTCAGGGGCACCATCATTCCATTTAATTAAAAAATGGTGAGAAAAATGCATAAATAACAAAAGGGACAGAAAACCTTGTTAAAGGACAACTCTGGTCTTAGTGATAAAATAAGATCTGCAGGGAAAAATCTTTGAAAGTAGAACAATCATTAAAAACCAATGCTTTATAGAAATCAGTAAGGCGCATGCCAACAGTATCTTATAATTATAATAATGCAAAAGGTGCGCTTGGCCTCAAAAATATAAAAAATCAAAAACTGCTGCAATCAAAAAAAACTCTTGAATAGTGAGGAAATAAGGGTGTTGTAAAATAAGATGAGCTGTTCAATGACTACCTCAAATTTTAAACAGTGACAATGAATATTGTGTGACAACACAAATTAGTGATCTGGAATGGAATGGGATCTCTGGAATGGGATCTCTGGAATGGGATCTCTGGCAGGTAATGAATGAACTTAAAAAAAAAGAATAATAGAATAAAATAAACAATGCTCCACAGTTCATACATTATATTTGCATTAAATGAAAGTGATTCCAGCTTCCCACCTGCAAGTCCAAAGGAATCATTGTAGTGCAAGTAGATTAATTCCACATAAATGTGCATCACCACCGTATTCATAAGGTTGGGCGCTTACCAAAAGAAATGATCCCACCAAGAGATCATATGCGTGTATCTAATATCTCCTCTGAAGAAAAGACAAGTAGTCAGCTGGCTTCAGGAAGTAAATCAGGCTCACATGTCTTCTCGTTTTATTGCATCAAGCAATATGTAAGGCAATGGAAGACACTCATAGTGCATTACTATGTAAAATCTGATTTATTGTACAAAAAATTGCACTTACATCAAAAGCGTAATATTCAAGCAATGTATAATAAAATTGTGCATGTCTGCCTGCAGAGCAGTCTGCACATCTAAACGTCACGTTGCTAGCTCCGATCCAACGCGTTTCCTCTTAAAAGGCATCGACTAGGAATGGAGGCTCTAGCCTCCATTACTTCTAGGGGGTAACTTTTAAGAAGTTCAGTCCTTGCTGAAGCATACATTATATCATCGGATTGGACTGTTTAAGGTCAACTTAACATGTACTGATCCCCAAATCATGATGAGGGCTTGTAAAGGTCTAATACGTAATGGTTCCAAACCATCAACAAGGTTGGGTTGAACTGTGTATGGTCAATTTATTTATATAGTGACCCCAGAACCAGAGCATGGTTAGATTGAAGTGTTCAGCCTAATATACACCAGTGTCCAAAACCATAGCCTCATACTAGCCTCGTATTGCGTGTGCGTGTGCAATATATATATATATATATATATATATATATATATATATATAGTATCTCACAGTGGCAATCTGTGAAGCTCCATGCTCAAGAGGGTTAAGGCAGTGCTGGAAAATAATGGTGGCCACACAAAATATTGACATTTTGGGCCCAATTTGGACATTTTCGCTTAGGGGTGTACTCACTTCTGTTGCCAGCAGTTTAGACATTAATGGCTGTGTGTTGAGTTATTTTGAGGGGACAGCAAATTTGCACTGTTATACAAGCTGTACACTCAGTACTTTACATTGTAGCAAAGTGTAATTTCTTCAGTGTTGTCACATGAAAAGATAGAATAAAAATATTTACAAACATGTGAGGGGTGTACTTACTTTTGTGAGATACTGTATATATATATATATATATATATATATATATTTTCAAACTGAACTGGAAAACATGTACAGTGCAAATGCTATATTCATCTTGCATGACAGGCATTCCTGTGGCACCTTCTGCAGTAAATATTATCCATCAAGCACCGAGATAATGTATAAGAACATGAAAATGCCCCCTAGAATAACAAATTCAAAAACAACAATAAAACAAATTGATGGATAGATCTATTTGTGTACATTCCCTTTAAGCTCGGTGACACACTACATTTGAAATGTGACAAATTCACTTTGAGTGAGCCTCAGTCTGAGTGTTCCTTCGTGACTTCTGACGGAACGCATTTACTAGTAATGTGACAAAAAACTTCCAAGGCGCAATTCAGACCCAAAGGACACAGCCGCCACCACGAGCGAATAATGACATGGTATCGGAGCAGCAAACGTTTCTGGTAATGTTCTGCCTTCTTTTTCTTCCAAATGTATTTTTCATTTGAGCGTGGAAGGCCATGTATACATTTTTACGTGAGAGAGGTAGCTTCTGAAGTGTGTGGAAAGGCGCAGCACGAAGAAGAACTCCTAATTTCTCTTGTAGGAGCCAACCAAAGCTGACGCTGCATAATTCCTGACTATCTTCCTCTCTGTGTTCCCATCCATTTTGCATGTTCTTTTTTTGTAGTCTGTACAAATAAAATGAAGCCTTACTATACTGCTGTTCCCATGATTATGTCCATCCCCAGTATCTCCTCTACCCAATTGGTTTTCATTCCAGTTACGCTCAGTTACTGCACTCATTGCTATATTATTAAATACAAGCTAACTACTGCAATTGTAATAGGTTACCAGCAAGATGTCTCTGAATTAAAAAGCTCTTCCCTACGTGTTACCACCGGTTGTTTACATTTAAACACGCCATGTTATTCAAGCTGCGGGTACCTGTCAATTAATCAGACATCACCCTACGGATTCCCCCATTTGTAATTGGAAAGCAGAGGAAGCCAACAGTGCACTAACTGCAGGTGACACGGGCAAAGTGGCAATTTGTGCTCGCTCTAAGAGCCCTGGTAGAACATAGAACAATATAAACAAACAGCGCTGAAAGCCGCCTTCAAAGGGGATCTTTTCTTTATTTTTGGTTTTATTCATTAAATCTCGCTGGATGGGGCATTACGACAAATTAACATCGCGGACACCACTGAGGTCTACCACATGTTCCTGGGCTAATACTAGACCTCCTGTTACAGGGAGAAAATAAAAACCAGGGTCAGCTGACAGATAATTCTGTACTATATTATGGTCAGCTATTAACACCTGTACCTCACACAAATAAAATAGAATTCATTATACACTTATAGATACACAGTACTGTGCAAAAGTCCCAGGCAGGTGTGAAAAATGCTGTAAATGAAGAATGCTTTCAGAAATAGACGTGTTAATGGGTAATTTTTGGGGTCCTTTTCCTGCTGCAGAATAAATTTGGGGCCAATCACACGCCTCCCTGATGGTATGGCATGACAGATAAGCATCTGCCGGGCATGACAGATAAGCATCTGCCTGGCATGACAGATAGGCATCTGCCTGTATTTCTCAGCAGTAAGGACACCATTGATCCTGACCAAATTCCCAACTCCATTTGTAGAAATGCAGCCCCAAACTTGCAAGGAACCTCCACCATGCTTCACTGTTTCCTGCAGACACTCGTTATTGTATCGCTCTCCAGATTTTCGCCAACAAACTGCCTCCCATACAGCCAAATATTTCACATTTTGACTAATCAGTCTAGAGCAGTGGTTCTTAACCCAGTCCTCAAGTACCCCCAACAGGCCATGTTTTGGGAATTTCTCTTAGATAAATTAGTTGTCCAAAATACCAAGCCATTGACTCCGATTTAAAGCACCTGTGCAAGATAAAGGAAAACCTGCAAACTTGGCCTGTTGGGGGTACTTGAGGACAGGGTTGAGAACCACTGGTCTAGAGCACCAGTCGCCATTTTTCTGCACCCCAGTACCTATGTTTTCCTGCACAGTTGAGTCACCTAGCCTTGTTTTCATGTCCTATATATATATATATATATATATATATATATATATATATATATATATATCTCCCTCTCACACTTTTCACAATCATTTGTGAGACTGTGGTCATTTGGGAAGCTCTTCCTACCTATCTATATGATATGACACCATATGGCTTACCATGTTTATTTGCTATATTTTTCAGCCTATACATAGCTGTTTTCTTTTGCGTCTAGTTGATAGGTTCACTTGAAATCAGACCATTGTAAGCGAAGGTTCATCACATTATCTCTGATTCTTATCCTTATCCTTCTATCATTATATATATATATACATATAAATATATATACACACACACTGTATATCTACAGTACATGTGTGTGTGTGTATATATGTATACAGTTGTGCTCATAAGTTTACATACCCTGGCAGAATTTATGATTTCTTGGCCATTTTTCAGAGAAAATGAATGATAATACAAAAACATTTCTTTCACTCATGGTTAGTGTTTGGCTAAAGCCATTTATTATCAATCAACTGTGTTTACTCTTTTTAAATCATAATGACAACAGAAACTACCCAAATGACCCTGATCAAAAGTTTACATACCCCAGTTGTTAATACCGTGTATTGCCCCCTTTAATATTAATGACAGCTTGAAGTCTTTTGTGGTATTTGTGGATGAGGCTCTTTATCTTCTCAGATGGCAAAGCCGCCCATTCCTCTTGAGATGGGGAGAGCATACATCACTTCTCAGGGCTGAATCCATGGCTACAATGGGGAGCTTATTACAGAACTTTGGTGCCAGTCACTTTAGATATTTTTCAATGCTTGAAAGCAGTGATATGAGAGAAGGTTAAGGTTTCAGATACCTTTTTGCAGATCACTTACAGACTCTTTGAATTCATAGATAAACAGTTTTCTCTGGAGCAGATCTTGTATATCTGGACAGGCCTCTCCCACAGACTTAGCAGCCGGCAGGATTTCTGGACAGGCCTCTCCCACAGACTTAGCAGCCGGCAGGACTTCTGGACAGGCCTCTCACATAGACCTAGCAGCCGGCAGTATTTCTGGACAGGCCTCTCACATAGACCTAGCAGCCGGCAGGATTTCTGGACAGGCCTCTCCCACAGACTTAGCAGCCGGCAGGATTTCTGGACAGGCCTCTCTCACAGACTTAGCAGCCGGCAGGATTTCTGGACAGGCCTCTCACATAGACCAAGCAGCCGGCAGTATTTCTGGACAGGCCTCTCACATAGACCTAGCAGCCGGCAGGATTTCTGGACAGGCCTCTCACACAGATTTAGCAGCCAGTAAAACTCCTGGACAGGCCTCTCACACAGACCTAGAAGCCAGAGCACTCATGAATGGGCCCCTCTCACAGGCTTAGTAACCAAGAACTAATTATCACAGTTTAGATTGTAGAATAGGATTACAGTACCAGAACCTTTATGCCAACCCGGCAATACTGCAATGGGGTTGATTGGTAAAACTAGATCCAGCTTCAGAGGATCAGAACCTTTAAGCCATCCGGCACACTGTAAGCACAGCTTTAGATGTAGGTGCGTCCTTCAAGCGAGTCACCAGGCCCTTCTGAGAGACCAGCCTTCGTCCTGGCTCTCTCCAGCAAGGGTCCTCCCCTGGATCTTCTCAGCTTGGCTCAGCTTCCCCCACACAGGCAAGACAGCCTCAGGACCACCGTAGGAATAGTAGGCCCCAGACAGGCTTCTGGGCCTACTCGCAGACGTCCCATCAGCGGCATGTCCCCAGGCCTGGGGCCCGAGGAAAAAGAACAGAGAGCACATGGCCCACCCCAAATAAATACTCCCTTCCCATAATACACAACGGCCAGGAACCTCCTACTGGGCTGTTCTGGAAAGGAGAATAATTATTCATAACTCAGTTCAGTTGTATTTCTCATACTGGCCTGTGGTAACAGCGACAACCTACTGACAACAGAAAAAGTGAGAAAAGCACAACCTTAGGCTCCATGCACACAGGACGTTTAAAAACGATCTAAAAAACGTCAGTAGCTTTGTAGTGAGTCTTTCAGCTTTTATCAGCGTTAATGCACTAGCGTTTTTGCTCGTCAGTGTTTTTTTTTTTTTCAATGGATCCAAAACAACCAAAAACGCTGGTGAGTAACATTTTTGAGTGTTTATAAGCTTCCAGCATTTTTTGTGGTCAGAAAAACGACTCTTGAACACCAATTCAGGGCGTTCAGATAACAGCCCATAAACGCCACTGCTGTTAAACGACAATAAACATCCATGTGTGCATGGACACATAGGATAACATAAAAGGGCGTTTATGGGCTGTTAAAAAAAAACGCCCAAATGACCATAAACGGTCGTTTATCAGCTTTAGTGTGCATGGAGCCTCATTGAAATTAGGGCAAGACAGATAAACTATATACAATCAATCAGAGCTTGAAAAAACAGCTCAGCCAAAAACTAAATTTACATTATAGCCCAACTTTTAGTAACGGGGCTATATGTGGATCAGAAATGGGATTAGAAGTAATAAGAAAAACAAGCATACAATACTCTACGAGAATGATGACATAAGGACAAGCACATGGTGTCTGTCTAAAAAAACTGGATCACCCATGGCAGTCAATCAACACCTCCTTTTTCATGTTGTCTTTCGCTGGTTTGGAAATGAAGAGGAGAAGTTGACTGGCTGGTAATGGAAACACTATGAAGGGAGATTAACATGAAGTTAGCAGGTACTGTCACCTGCCATTGTAAATGGTGTGCAAATAAGAAAAACATGCAAAGGGATTTGTGAATTTTCCCCAGCTGCTACGAAAAAAAAAGCAAAAGCAGAGAAGAAAGAAAAAACCGGTAAACCATTTTCTTCTTCTATAAAGTTCTTCTTGTAGACAATGATAAATGAAATGTAGCCTATAATGGCTGCACAGACAGTGACAAGCAGTCAAACCAGCAGACAGCAGGAAATGCGTTGTTGGAGACACTGGGGCAGGGCTCAGAAAGACAGCGAGTGATCAGCAATGTTGAACTGGTTCCAGATCCCATCCTCTGCGGTAACTGGTATCGTTCACCTGCACGCTGCTGAATTCGTTACATATTTATATCAATTTCATTTCTTCTTCTAAAGTTCCCGGCCCCATTTTATATCTAATTTTGCTGCTGTCAAGAGATTTGACTAGAAAAATTAAACAAAGTGGGTCTGCCAAGGCTAACAAGGTAATAATTAATAGAGAACAGAGTGTGATTTTCTTTTAACTCCTTCCACCAGTTATTACAAAGTGTAGGAGCGGGCTGAAACATTAAACAATACACACAAGCCCATATAAATGGTAAGAGGTGCAAGTCACGTGTGCATAGAGAACCTGACACGTGGGTCATAGTGTATATCAGCAATAACAGTTGAACAATTCATCTAACAGAAGGCCTGATTTAAGAGAAATGGAACAAATAAAGTCACATTAAATGTTAATCTGTGGCCTCAGATGGACAGTTTCTTTGTCTCATCTAAGAGATGAACTCTGACTGGTTGCTATGGGCAGCAGCGTCATATTTAATCCAATTTGGAATACGTTGAAAATGCTTACATGTACAGGTCCCTGTTCTGTTTCTTGAAAGCTTCAGCCCTCAAACCCTTCTAGGATCCATCCACAGAGTTACTCCTGACATTTAAAGCAATAATAAGTGTTGCGCTATAAGTATTAATATTTGCACTCATACACATATCATATAATATAAATAATACACACATGTGCCAAAAAAATGCTATTCAATTTGTGCAATCCCAGGTGAGAAAAAGTCTGTAATATAAATCAGTGCAGCTGAAGTTCCAGACTAAAAGTCCTAAAAGGATGGAGAGTGACTCTAAGAGATAAATAAAAAGACACAGCGGTATCTGTTGTTGAACTCCAAACCAATCCACCACCGAGGGCATGCACACCAAGTGAGGGTAGGAGTCGGTACTCTTACCGTAAGGTATGGACTCACTATTTCTACTGGGTCGGATGAGCAGACAGATATCACCCTCTGCAGGATATATAGAGCCGGTCCTCTCCTTCTCCAGGCAGCTAGATGGGTGTACAGCTAAGTGAGGCGATTATCTAGAATGCCAACCTAATAGATAGCAATAGATAGCGGCATGAACACTGGAGGTAAACTTCCCCGTCCTTCCCGGACTGTACAGGCGTAGTGACGTAAGCACGTATCTCCGCCCTACATGTTTCGTCATACGTGACGTCTTCCAGGGGCACCACGCCTGTACAGTCCGGGAAGGACGGGGAAGTTTACCGCCAGTGTTCATGCCGGCTATCTATGTGAAATGTGTTAGTTTTTATGTGAGTACCCATTTGTGATGTGATTTTAAATGAAACCGTTTTTTTATGGATTTACACTACAGGCCCTCCTTTTTCTCTCTACTTGTACCCGCAACCGAGGTTGGCATTCTAGATAATCGCCTCACTTAGCTGTATACCCTTCTAGCTGCCTGGAGAAGGAGAGGACCGGCTCTATATACCCTGCAGAGGGTGATATCTGTCTGCTCATCCGACCCAGTAGAAATAGTGAGTCCATACTTTACGGTAAGAATACCGACTCCTACCCTCACTTGGTGTGCATGCCCTTGGTAGTTGATTGGTTTGGAGTTCAACAACAGATACCTCTGTGTCTTTTTTATTTATCTCTTAGAGTCACTCTCCATCCTTCTAGGACTTTTAGTCTGGAACTTCAGCTGCACTGATTTATATTACAGACTTTTATTCACCTGGGATTGCACAATTGAATAGCATTTTTTTGGCACATGTGTGTATTATTTATATTATATGATATATGGACTAATGTTCAAAGCTTCATGTGTATGAGTACACACAAATATTAATACTTATAGCTCAACACTTATATTATTGTTTTATCCGTGGTTTATCACATGGTTTGTTGCAGCTGCACTTAGCACTTTAGCGCAAATGCTGTTTTTGTTTTTGTGACATTTAAAGTGACCTTCCCCCATTACTAAAAATCACAGCAGCATAAACCTCTGCATGCTAACATTCATTAGATTCCTTTTACTTACTATTACTGTTTTTCTACTTCCTTGTTGAGTGAGGCACTGGTGATGTCACCCTGGCCTTACAGATGTATACTGGGAAGTTCCTGTCACATGTTCCAGGAGGCAGACCAAGATAGAGTTCCAGGTAATAAAAAGGGAGATAGATCCATCTGCCCTTAGTAAAAACAGCCACTGTTAGAGGAGTGGGGAGGAAAATAAACAAACTATGAAAAGTATAAAAGCCTGCAATCATCTATAAGTATCTGTTTTCAGATTGCCATCACTAAACACTCCTAAAGGTGCCTCTGTTGTAATTTTTAATGAAGGTTGAAGTTCCTCTTTAACGCAGCAGTTAACCACCAAAAAATAGGAAATAAAATGGGTCCCCTGCAGGTTTGCACAGCACCGCATACTAGCACATAATGGCAGACTTACCTGCAAACAGAGCCCCGGCACTCCCATATTCACCCCATCTTCCTTTTGAGTTTGCAGACTCTGGCTGGCTGTTTAAATGGCCGGGCCACAATGATGTCACTCCTGCACATGCACGCGCGAGCCGTGGCACAGCGCTCTGCACAGCATACTGTATGCCCTGAATGCAGAGAGTCACTGTGCATGCACAGGTGACGTCATCGGCTTTTGCCAATGTAAATATCTCCTAAACAGTGCACGTTTAGAGGATATTCATTGTACCTACAGGTAAGCTTGATTGTAACCTTACCTGTAGGGACAAGTTTAAAGTGATATTAAAGGCTTGTTATTTTTTGTTGTTTAAAAATAACAAACATGTTATAGTTACCAGCTCTGTGCAGTGGTTTTGCACAGAGCAGCCCAGATCCTTCCCTTCTCAGGTCCCTCACCGGCGCTCCTGGCCCCTCCCTCATGCCGAGTGCCCCCACAGCAAGCAGCTTACTATGGGGGCAACTGAGCCGAGCCGCTGCTGTGTGTGTCCATTCAGGCACGGAGCCGTGGCTCGGCCCCGCCCCTCTCTCTAATCATTGGTGCACTGACTTTGATTGACAGCAGCGGGTACCAGAGGCTGAGTCTCAGCCAAACAGGAGAAGAGTCCTGGACAACTGAGGCTCCCCTGCAATATTGCTGGATTGGAGCTCATGTAAGTATTAGGGGGGCTGAGGGAGGCTGCTGCACACTGAAGGTGTGCACAGAATGCATTAAGATAGAAAAACTTTCTGCCTTTAGAACCACTTTAAATACAGACTTTACAACCGCTTTAACCATCCCCCAGGGAAAAGACTTGTAGCGCACTCATTTGCATTTTCTTACACAGGTAAGCAGTTTGTGGATAACAGTAGTGGAGTGCAAGACCAAAAAAGTGTGCAAAATAAACAGCCATGTACATACAAGTATGGTTCTATGCTTGTATGTTCCTGAATGTGGCTTATCAGAAGCCTCTGGAAGCACTAGAATAATGTATAAAAGTCACACATGCCTACTCTAACAGATTATTATTATTATACAGGATTTATATAGCGCCAACAGTTTGCGCAGCGCTTTACAACATGGGGGTAGATAGTGCAGTTACCATACAAATCAATACAGGAGGAATCAGAGGGCCCTGCTCGTTAGAGCTTACAATCTAGAAGGGATGGTATGATGTTGGAAAAATGAAGCACTTAGGCAAGTTAGACCCACAGTAAGAGAAGGGAAAGCCTAGATGTGGGGCCAACATGACTGGATTAAAAGGGGTTTGGCATAAGAGGGGTCTTTTGGTGGATAACAAGTAAACAATATTCAAGGGCTTGAGTGCGTAGAAGGGTCTTGGGAAGCGAGAGCTTGCATCAGGACAACTTCCCAAACTCACTGTCTTATTGTTTCTGGAGATCGTTTTGTATTTTGGAAGTGATATGGGATTTGTGCCGTTATGTCACGGCAGCTGGTTTGGAAGTGTTCTTTATATCTCGTTAATAAAAGCTTGCTATGGCCATTAAACTCCAACCTGTGTTATGTGTGGTTACTTAGCTAATAGTAAATGATGGAGTGGTGGGCCGGCAGTGGTGGTGTCAAAGCATTTTTTATACCCTAGTCATGCAAACACTAAAGATGCAAAGTAAAGAGCACCTGCAGGTAACAATACAAATCAGACTGGCTTTAGGCCAGCAAGTAACCCCAGCATACACGTATCCTTCCTTCGCTCCAGTATAAGTGATTTGTAGATTACAAAGAGCTTGGCTTTTGCTTCCAGCATTTGATGGAAAGGCAGATGAACAAAAGAAAAGCTAATGCTGCTAGGTAGATTGTCCTTGAGTCAGTATGAATGTCTGAATGGAGTACACCTTTAACAGCAATATTAGCTTTACCCTGCAGCAATCTAAATGGTCAAGGAGGCTTGAGGACCTCAGAGCTGGCAATCCATATGGATGCCGCAGTAATACTAGAGATCCCACACAGTGACAATAGTGTTCTCTATTCATGGAGAAATGTTGTACAAGACAACACATAGGCAGAAATGGTGGTCTAATCTGGTTTAATATTCAGCTTCTCATCAAAAAGTGCAGGTCAGATAAAATGTCTCCCCGGGGGCCGACTCCTGTGTCCGCTCTCATTATTTCTAAATGCCAAATAACATATTGCTGACATGTAACATCGATAAAAATCACATTATTTCCACTTCTGCAACATGTGCAAATTCAATTTCACAGAACCCGCTGCAAGTCTTCAGCAAAATGCTTCACAACTTCAGGGAGAAACCAAAATTAGGCAAATGTACGTATTTATTTTATTGATTGCATCCAGTTTTATAGCACTGATATATTCCAGAGCAGCCTTTCTCAACCTTTTCAACACTGAGGAACCCTTGAAATAATTCTCCGGTCTCAGAGAACCGCTGCTAAAAATGAAAAATCTACATGTCATGATACATTAGTGTGATGGTCAATGGGAAGAATGCTCCTTACACTTGTGGTCATTGGGAAGAATTTCCCCCTTACAGATAGCTTAAAAGATCAATGATGTCATTGGGAATTTATCTGAGAGGTAGAAATTGACCATTGCTCAAGGAACCCCTAGCAACCTCTGGAGGAACCCTGGTTGAGAAACCCTGTTCCAGAGAGCTTTACAGAGTACACATACATCCCTTCCCGTGTCTGAACAGCTTACATTCTAATGCCTTTACATAGATCAGCTGATCTGGGTATGAACGCTCTGATTGTCGGTGCCAATAGCCTAACTTTTTGGATATAATGTAGGATTCCAATGCATTTGTCAATTTTGTTTTATACATGATTGGTGTGATAGCAATAACACTATAATAGTGTAAATTCTATTGTTTAGCGTTAGTTGGGCTAGCCCGAGGAAAGAAATGTGGGAGCTGCAACTGCCAAGTTCTGCTCTCTTATCCAATCTTATATGATCTTGATTTCCTCCGGAAAAAAAGTGCACTTTATGTGCCTACACCCTCATATCTATAGATCTACAGTGTGAAATGTTGCCACTGATTTCTAGTCTTACAAGATTTGTAATGAGACTTGATGATGTCACTACTTTGCAGCTCATTGTTCTCCTTGCTGAAGAGAAAGCTGTACCAGAGGAGCTGCAGTGCAAGGTTGTCTCTGCTTTCAGGTTATAACCTCACAAGTCATCAGGGGGGCAGCTCTGGCATGAGGAAGAAAACCCCTGTCTCTACCAAGATGACCACCTGTTATCAGTCCCCTATACTCAAAGAATTCAAACTGTGAGAGGGAGAAGCAGTACAAGAAGCCAGTCAGCTGTGTTTAATGGAAATATAAATCTGGCAAGTAAAACACCTATGCATTTATCTTTTTATGTATATGGTGTTCAGCTTTAAAGAAAACTGAAGTTTTAACCCACTGTTCCTCTCTTCCCCTCAGAAGCCAAAGTCTGAATCTGATTAAGTGATACAGAAAGCAGAGAAGGAAAGCATGCTCCCAGTGACCCTCTGCATTGCCCCTTGGGTTCTTAAGATAAACAAGGTTAACATTAGCAGCTCCCCAGTTGGTTTGACTTCCAAGGGTCTTCCTTAACCACCCCCAGAAGGTTTCACCCCCTTAATGACCAGGCCATTTTTTGTGATACGCCACTGCGTTACTTTAACTGACAATTGCGCGGTCCTGCGACACTGTACCCAAATAAAATGCATGTCCTTTTTTCCCCCACAAATAGAGCTTTCCTTTGGTGGTATTTGTTCACCTCAGAAAATGTTGGCGTCAAAAAACGCTGGTTAATGCCGGTACGGCATTAGTGAGCTTCAGTAAGCGTGTTATGGCGTCGGCGTCAAAAACGCCAGAATGTTACAGCCTCAGAATGCGCTGGTCCCACATTCTAGAAACAGCTCAGTAACGCCGACGTCTGTGTTTTTAGAGGGCCATTGACTAACATGGAGAGCTGCAAAAAACGCCCAAAAAAGTGGTGTCAAAAAATGCCGTGTGTATGAGGCCTTACCCAAAAAGGGACAATCCACTTTAAGGCCTCATCCCCCGCTTAAACATTTGTCAAATTTTTTTGGTGGGGTACCTAGTTTTTGACACAGAAGACTGTGGGACCATTCACAATGCGCAGCGTGGCTTTGATTCCACAAGCTGTCACAGCCAGGTGCTCACAGTCAAGATAGTGGGGGACCTAAGATTGGTGGAAAAACGGCCTGGGTAAGTGCAGTGCTAGATCCTGGGACAGGGGAGTGTCTGCTTTTTTAAAACTCAGCAGCTACAGTTTTTGTAACTGCTGACTTTTAATTTTCAGAAATATGACTGGAGCTCAGGGGTTAGATAGATGCCTTTGTCTGGAGAAGAGCGTGTAAAGGTGGAGAGACAAAAGCGCCTATTTTGCTGCTTACTTACCACAATCTCCCCTTCCACAGCCATTGATCGTTTGTAATTTGGAAAACAGAGCACAAATTCCTGTAGGGAAGGTATCAAGTTGATGTAATAAACAAGATTAGCAGCTTTTCTTTTAACTCTGATGCCTTAGCCGCCTTGCACTAATATATTTTATTGCCGATACCTCAGCAAAGCAGAGCAAGGGAAAAAAAAAACATATAGGAGCCAGAGCCAATCATGACTGGATTGCACAGCGGAAAATTGAGTTATAAGCCCACAGCACAAAACCCTGATTATAACCCTAAGCAACTATTGTCAAGGTTTCATTTGGCGCTGATCCACGTACACACAACGCTGAGCAATTAGGAGGTTTGAGCTCTGTGGGGGGAAGGACGATGGGGTCCTGTTTCGTGCTGACACATTTTCAACATTGCCGGATGGCTTTAGGGCAGTGAAGCCACAAGTGTTTTGCTCTCCAGTCCAAGGCAATCAGAGATCTTCCAGAGAGAGGAACGGCAGAGCCAATCACATCTACGACATGCAGGCCATTTTCTTCGGACATTGTTATAGCCATTTTTCTCTTTTCTTGCTCGATTTTCATTTTTTTAAAGGCTATTTAAGGAGTACTGCACACATGTTATTTTCTAAAAGCTAGTCTTAAAGGTCAGCAGTTTCACAAACCAGTTATTGAAAGGCTGGGCTGTGAAATAATTAAAACAGTATGCATTACTTGTCCTGCTCCCTTAGATTTCTACTGTTTCTTGGATGATCTCTCAGATCCAGCAGTAAATGTTGTCTGCATCCCTTCTTCTTTCAGACTGTTAGCTCTTTAGGTTTCATGTAGTGTGTATATTACAGCCCTGAATGTCCTTATTTTGTACAAAGCTTTTTGGCGCTGTATTAATTAATAAAAAAGAACAATAATAACTATTGAGACATTTATCAAGCAAATTAGCAACATGATTAGTTGAAAATCAGCTGTCTCATTCATCAAAGTCTCTGCGACAGGTTTAAAGACCTGTGCGTCTGTAATTCAGACAGCCAAGTGCAACAGTTTGCAAAGATAAATGTATTAGCGAAGGTAAGACAGATTTCCACTCTAAACAGAAGAATAATTAAGAAGTGGTCAGGGTCAGGTTTAACACAGTCACGTGTGTGCACTTTAGACCAAGTAAAGGAGGAATGTATGACTCAGGCTTTAACCTTGTAATGAATAGGAATGTATGACTCAGGCTTTAATCTTGTAATAAATCTGTCTTACGATGTGTCTCACTGCTCCTGTTTAGTATTGGGAGTAATAATGTCCCCTAATGTATTTTCATCTTGCCAAGGTAAAACTGAACATTTGCTGGACATTCACTGCACTATATATGAGGATTTGGGAGTAAAATATCATGCCCATGCTCAATGCAGTGCAGATTCCATTACAACGAATGTAGGCAAATGCCTGCTTACAGTCTGTGAATGTGTTCAAGCACAGGCATGGCAATGATACTGAAATTATGCTTAATGCAATAATATTGAAGTTGGGCTCAAAGGAAACACAAAAAATGGGAATTGGGGCAAATAGGATTTTCTCGGTACTGTCATAAGACACTAGTCAAAATATAGTTAAAAATATAACATTTATTTGGTACAAATTCTAACCATTCGTCTAAAACACGGATACAACATGTAAGCTCCTAGTGAGGAGCCTCCAATAGATCGGAAGGCCCTATCACTTAGAGCATCTCGGTGCCTCTAGACGTCACTGCTGTGTGTAACCTTTGGACTCTCGACATGTTTCGCGGCTTTCCGCTTCTTCAGGAGAATGCGTAAGGCAACAGGAGGATTTTACACTAAGCAGGTTGCTTGGCACGTGAACAGAAAGGCATCAAGGCTGAAGTTGGACTCAAAGTTAAAATTAAACCCAACTCACAAGTTATATAAAGTTGCAGAAACCCATAGAAGATCCTTTCATTGGATGAAGAAATTACTGTGTTAGGTATCTATGTCAGTCCATCATATGATAAAATGCCTAGGCACCTGGTCATGTGACCTCTGCTAAAAGGGAGGACCAGGCAATCTGAAATCCAATCCAAAAAGAGTGAATAAATGTTCTTGAACAGCAGTTTCTGCATCCATGGTTGCAGTACCTATGCTCTCCTTAAAGTGGAACTTCTCCCAAATGGGGAAGTTCCCCTTGTTTGAACCCCCCCCCCCCACTACAACATTTGACACTTTTTGGGGGAGCGGGTACCTGGTTTTGACAGGTACCCACTCCCACTTATGGCCAGATTACCACAGTGATCTGTGCCCACCTCCTTCCCTCCTGCAGCCTTCTAGGACACATCACAGGTCCCAAAAGACTGCGGGACCGTTCATAAAGTGCATCACGGCTGGTGCATACGCAGTTGGAAACCTGCACTTCTGGTAGGCTTCACTGCTGGTTTCTCTTACCTAAGATGCCTGCGCATGCACCCGAGGTCAATTGAAGAATCGGTTTGGGTGAGGACATCGCTGGATCCCTGGACAGGTAAGTGTCCTCATATTAAAAGTCAACAGCTACCGTATTTGTAGCTGCTGACCTTTAATTTATTTTGGGGAGACTGGAGCTCCTCTTTAATAACTTTAATGGTCATACAATGGGCAGGGGAGCAGGGGACACATTTTGAATAGTGAATAGAATGGAGAGGGGTTTTATTTCTGTATGTGTTCCGGTTGGACAGATCCACTCTCAATTGTTATGGTGACCATTGTCACAGGGAGAGAAAGTAAGAGGTAATCATATCGAGTTTTATTGTTATCAGTGGAAAAGAAGTAGAGGTAACATCAGATCAGGTAATCAGAATGTTCCTGCTATCAAGGGCTGTTTTTACATTGTTTTTACCTATTTTGACAAAGTTTGAGTTGTTACTGCAACAAGAATGGAGGAAAGCTCATATGAAGGTGAAACTTGTGGTGATGAGAACAAGGCATTGTTTACAAGTGGTTTTACTGCCCCCTAACCACTCCTCCTATAAGCTGCTAAGGCACCGAACAGGGGTGCACATGGCAAAAATGATCCCCCATTGCATTCCGTAGGTACTACGCAACCATTTCAGATGAATGAAGCCACGTTGCAAACGCAACAAGGGGGATTGCACACACTTGCAGCGTGATGATGCAGGCTGTTAGGGGTTAAAACAGACAGTGAGTATGTGATGTATCACCCCTTTACTGTCTGCCAAACACCCTCTGGAAAGTCTTCCACTGTGGATCGCTCTTCATAGAGCTCTACAAGTATACACTACCCAAAAGAAAGGATTTCCCTCACTTTGGAGTTCTGTCTACAGGACAAGAAATGAAAGGGGAATCTCCGCAATGGCCACGCAGACAGCAGTACACAAAGAAATAGACAGGAATCTACCCTATTCAACCCCCCAAAAAAAAACATCAGACATGAAATATGAACAAAGCATATCCCTCTATAGCAGCTTTTTTCAACCAAGGTGGCTGCTTGAGGTTTCTTCAGGGGTGCCTTGGCAGAATGCCTAAAAATTGCCCAAAAACTGTATAGAAGCCAGCAGGTGGATGAAGCCTGCCTTTCAGTTACACAAATCCACAGGTTTTCATTGCACACTATTACAAGCTTCTAGCAATGGCATCATCAGTTGATAAGGAGGATATCAGTCGCCTGCATAGCATCCTTGTTTAACCCCCCCCCTGCACCTCTCCATCAGTGTTGGGGTCACATTAGAAAAACGGAGGGAAAGAGAAACATTGGAATACTAGTCAGTACCACTTTGCAAAAGTGCATTTGCTTTGGAAGAATTAATAACCTCTAATGTTGGGTGTCCTACTTGTGTGGATGTTGATGCATTATGTAAAACTTTTAGAACAGTTTTTACATTTTAGAATGGGGTGCCTCAAGACTGTCCATATGTCCATAATTTTTAAAGGATGACCTAAGATTGTCCATCATTTTTAAAGGGTGCCTTTACTGAAAAAAGGCTGCGAAACACTGCTCTATAGTGTGCACTTGTCTCAACCCAGAGCACTAAATGTAATTTCTGTCTGCTGCTTTGTTCCTCTGCTATCAGCATGAATCACTTCTGATAAGTTTTCCTGACACCAAGAGAAAAAAGGTGACAGGGGAGGGAGCTTCAGCTGATTGGCAGCCTCAGCTCTGTTCCTGTCTGCTGTGTGTCCCCTCCCTCCAATCAGCTTCATCCTCACTGAGCTCTGCCGAGTGTAACTTCAGCTCCCTGCCCCATTTTTTCTGAACTCTCAGACAAGCTTTATAGATTCATCACTTTGAACAGATGTAGAGGAGAGAAGACTGCAGATAGACAGATACAACGTATGTAGGAGGATTTGTTTCATCTCTGTGTATTACCTGAGGCCAGTCACTTAATTGGGTATATGTGAGGGTTTACAACGACTTTAAAATGAGATTTTGAATGTTTCTGTCTTCTAGATGTTTTCCAATAACAGGTTTCTTTTTAAGACTTATATCAAACATGTGAAATAAACTCATGCTAAGTACAAATTCTCTTTGTCAGTTCCAATCAATGGAGCTCACACCAAAGGGTACCTCCCCTGAGGAGCTTATTCTACATACTGTACATTAATACAGCACTTCTTGAAAACTCCCCATTGGTTTACTAATGGGTAGCAAAACCCTGAAAAGTAGCTTTCCCAGGATTAACACAGCTAGCAGCGTCTTTTAATTCCTCTAACACTGAAAATAGAGCAGGAGTTGCGTCATCTTGTTTCTCCCCCGAGTCACAGTTTGATACGCTCAGGCCGGGTTTGCTGCCAATGTCCGCCAAGGCCTTTGTCCAGTTCAGTGGAAAGAGAGTTTGTTGTAGCCACAGAACCCCACGAGTCAGTCTCTATTTTATAGCCTGTTCTTCCCAGGGGTACAACTAAATTGTTTGCTTCACATTGTGCAAAAAACCGTCTGCCATTAAACAGCTTTAGGAATAAAAGCAAAAAAAAAAAAAACAGCGGTATGTTAAATATTTATTGCAAAACTGAATGAACAGCCTACTGCTTATAATTTCAGCAAACAAGACAAGCGTTTTCTACTACGAGCCAAGAAAAAGATTAATCAGATGAAAAGCTTGCTGTGATTTTCCTTTTTTTTCACGGAATGCAGCAACACAGGCGGGAAGAAGGAAAAATGCTTTCTGTGACATTGAGAAATGAAAGCAGATATCACAGGCTCTCTCTATAACCTCCATTAATAGTTTGTTTTTCCCCAATGTTCATGAACATTGACATTTCACACTGGAACAGAAGGCTGCAAGAAGATTTCCAACACATCACTGGTAAAAGGGATTTCAAACACGGAATCATTGACATGTTGGAAGATGCCACCTTCCAAGCCAAACAAAATGGCTACTTATATAAAGTGGAAATTGAATTTTTATTAGCTGACCAGAGTTCTGCATTGAACAATATCTTCCCAGACCGCCATTGTTCCATTCTCTTCACCTAAGCTAACCTTCCTGTCACGGTGTCCCCGAATCTTCCATTAAGGGAGATGCAGATATATAGGGGATTTCACGTGCCCTACGGAAGTAGTATACAGGAAAAAATTCAATTTAGATTAAAATCTAAAATATTTATTATACAAAGTTTAAAAGTACAATCTAAAAGCATGAAAACAAGTTGTTTGTAAAGTACTCAGCATAAATAAGTGCACCTTTTTTGAAAAGTAAGATTCTAATCAATATCTCAATGAACACAAGATCGGTTTCCAAAATTTTGACAAAATTGAGGTTTATAAAACATTTGTTTAGCTCATTACATGAAAGTAAGGTTAATAATATACCTTAGATTACAAAATCTTCAGTTTTACTCAAATTAGTTGAAGCAAAAATGATTACACCCCACAACAAAGACTACTACATCTAGTATTTTGTTTGGCCTCCATGATTTGTAAGGACAGCACCAAGTCTTCTAGGCATGGAATAACAAGTTGGCGACATATTGCAACATCTATCTTTTTCCATTCTTCAAGAATGACCTCTTTCAGTGCCTGGATGCTGGATGGAGGGTGATGCTCAACTTGTCTCTTCAGAATTCCCCACAGGTGTTCGATTGGGTTCAGATCAGGAGACATACTTGGCCACTGAATCACGTTCACCCTGTTCTTCTTCAGAAATGGAACAGTGGCCTTAGATGTGTGTTTTGGATCAATGTCATTAGGGAAAACTGCACGACGACCAAGGGCACAGAATGATGGTAGCATCTTCTCTTTCAATATAGAGCAGTATATCTATGAATTCATGATATCATCAATGAAATTCAGCCCCCTAACACCAATCAGCACTCATGCAACCCCACAGAAGGACACTGCCACCACCACGTTTCACTGTAGGCACCATGCATTTTCTTTGTACTCCTCACCTTTGCAAAGCCATACAGTTTTGAAGCCATCGGTTCCAAAAACATTTATCTTGGTCTCATCATTTCAGAGTACAGCGTCTCAGTGGTCTTCTTCTTTTTCAGCATGGGCCCTGACAAATTCCAGGCGGGCTTTTTTTGTGTATGGGCTTTAGGAGAGGCTTCCTTTGTGGATGACACCCATGCCATTCCGCTACAGTGTGCGCTGTATTGTGTCACAGGAAACAATCACCCCAATTTTGGTTTTCCACTTCTTTAGTTAACTGCAGTGAATTTTCATGGCAATAATCTTCAACCCTTTTCATCAGAACACGCTCCTGTCGAGCTGTTAACCTCTGTGGATGTCTCTGTAAGATGGTTGCAGTTTCATCTTTGTTAAATTTTTGTAGCACTTCTGCGACAGTATTCTGATTGATAAGTAAAGATTTGCTGATCTTGTAGCCTTCACCTTTCTTGTGTAAAGAAATGATTTTCTTTCTCAGGCCTTGTGACATTTCTCTTCCATGTGGTGTCATTGGTGACAGCATGGAATGGGAAGGGGTTTTCTTTGTTAAGTAACACCCTTTTATAATCAACTGTCTGCTGGACACCTGTTTAACCTCCTCCCACCCGCGCCATAGCCGAATGACGGCTACAGCGCGGCTCTAAAATGCCGGGAGGATGTCAATAGACGTCCTCCCATTTGGCTTGTGCTGGGCGCGACCCGCGATCTCCTTTCAGAGAGGAGGAACGGGGAACCGCCGAAGTAAACACTGCGGTTCCCCGTTCTGTGAATGGGACATGACAGATCTACTGATCCCTGTCACTGGGATCAGTTAGATCTGTCATGTCCCGACCAGCCCCACCCCCCCACAGTTAGAACACACCCAGGGAACATTGTTAACCCCTTCACTGCCCCCTGCTGGTAAACCCCTTCACTGCCAATGACATTTATACAGTAATCAGTGGACATTTAAATTTCTGATCGCTGTATAAATGTCATTGGTCCCAAAAATGTGTCAAAAACGTCCGACATGTCCGCCCCGATATCGCAGATCGCCACCATTACCAGTAAAAAAAAAAAAAAATAAATAAAAACACCATAAATCAATGTCCATAGTTTGTAGGCGCTATAACTTTTGCGCAACCCAATCAATAAACGCCGATTGCGATTTTTTTTTTACCAAAAATATGTAGAAGAATATAAATTGGTCAAAACTGATGAATAAATTTGTTTTTTTATTTTTTATTTTTGGATATTTATTATAGCAAAAAGTAAAAAATATTGTTTTTTTTCAAAATTGTCGCTCTTTTTTTGTTTATAGCGGCGATCAGAAATGACACAGAGGGGATCAAATACCACCAAAATAAAGCTCTATTTGTCGGAAAAAAAGGACGCAAATTTTGTTTGGGTACAACGTCGCACGACCGCGCAATTGTCATTCAAAGAGCGACAGCGATGAAAACTGAAAATTGGTTCGGGCAGGAGGGGGGTTTAAGTGCCCAGTAAGGAAGTGGTTAATGAATAACTAGACTCACCTGTAGTTGAATTCTTGTTAATTAGGATTTTGTGCTCCTAAAACTTTCATTGGGGTGTATTCATTTTTGCAATATGGTCTTGAATGCATTTGTTAAAAAAAGTACTTTTTTGTGTGTGCAAATGAGCAAATCTTGATTGCAATCAATGGTCCTCATTTGTGGGAGTATTTTATAGTGTCTCATAGAAATGTTGATTCTGAAAGGAAAGTAAAGGTTTTCTGATAAATCTGTTGAGGTGTACTCAATTTATGCTGAGCACTGTAAGTGCCAAATTTGTCATGCAACCAACAAAGTACAATGTGATAATCATATCAACGCATTTCGTCCGAACCACGCTTCTTCAGGGTCCACTTGGTATGCACAACGTATCAGCCCAAAATGGCGTTCAATACAGAAGAAAAGAAGGGAGGGGCTAATTCAAAGGGTTGTGCAGACCAGAGGATATCTATACAGGCAGAATAACAATTAGCCTTGCATGAGGGAATGATCCAAATACAACGTCATGCATCAAGGTAGTAGGGAGAAGGACGGTTTGCAACATTTTTTTTTTCAAGCCGGTCCAACACTACTGTTTCTCAGTCCAACTATATGCAGGGTTGATGGATTTTCTTTTGTTGCTTCATGCGGATGGCAGGTGGTATTTCCATCTGAGATAGTACTAACGACCCTCCTTCTCCATACTACCTCAATGCATGAGGTTATATTTGGATCATTCCCTCATGCAAGGCAAATTTTTTTTCTGGCTGGATATCATCTGGTCTGCACAATCCTTTGAATTAGCCCCTCCCCTTCTTCTTTTCCTCTATATTGAACACCATTTTGGGCTGATACAGTGTGATCCTGAAGAAGCCTGGTTCGGGCGAAACATGTCTATCCGATTATCACTGTACTTTGTTGATTGTATGACAAACTTGGCACTTACAAACAACTTGCTTGCATGCTTTTAGATTGTACTCCCAGATTTTAAACTTTGTATAACAAGTATTCTAGCTTTTATTCTACATTGAATTTTTTTCCTGTATACTACTTCCGTCAGGCACGTGAAATTCCCTATATACCTGCGCCTCCCTTATTAATGGGAGACTCAGGGACACCTTGCTTTTTTAATTTCTGATTTTTTGGGGGTTGTGCCTTTCGGCTTTTCTTTTGTCACGGCCTCCCCCACCCAATCCTTCTAACCCAATGGTTCTCAACCTCAGACCTCAAGTACCCCCAGAGGGTCATGTTTTCAGGTTTTCCTTTACTTTGCACAGATTATTTTTTTCCCCAGGCAGAACACCGCTTTAAAGAAAGACAGTCGCCGTTTCTCTGCCCTGCCCCTCCAGTGCTCACTAGGGCGATGGACTGTGGAGGGGGTAGCACGCTGATAGGCTCAGCCAGCTGTCCGTCAAGCATCTGGGTGGATCCTGACATTATTATCAAGATCCCTGCAGAGCCTGGTCCGCCTGTGTGACGTCTGCTGTTGGCGGAATCTGAGTCACAGGAATGCACTCCTGTGATCAACAGGATATAGGCAAAAGAGCTTTGGCCATACTTCATCTTTCATGTTATAGGGTGATAACTGCCTCTTGGTTGCAAGCCAGAGCAACTAAATGCAACCTTTAGATAATGAATTAAGACGTTGTTCTAACTTCACTGGCTGCATACTTATTCCAAGAAAGTGACTTGAAGGTACCGAAACCATGTAGATTACTATGGAAACCAAATAACTGCCATTTTCTGGTGGCCCATAATGGCAGCCTGTATAGTTTTTTGAATCCAGCTTTCTATTAGGAACACTGTCTGCTGTTAGCTGCTATTACCGAAACACTTCCCAAGCGCATTTCTATATAAAATCCTTTATTCTCCCTAAGAGCGGTCCAAGCGCAGGAGTCATTGCTCTCGCCTGTCTCGGTCACAGTAACTATAGAGCAGCACAGATCAAGTCTAAAATGGTTCCTTTGTCATTACTACGCAGGTCTAACCTCAATGCATGCAGTGTTCACCTATAAGTCCTGGTCGTGCTCTGATCACCTACCCCAGTCATTCTGCTTTCAATTCACTGCTAAATTCAGCAAGAAAAAAAAGGATTAATCTTAAAGTCACCCTTTCACCACAGGGTTGCTTGTATACATTACCATATCTGTAAAAGAAGAGGCAATATTCTCGACTTACCTTTTCACTGGCTCATGTGTTAAAATGTATTCCACATTTCTGGGTGTTTTGAATATGTTCTCCCCCATCGCACACTGTGGTTTCTTCCAGCTTCTATGTCACTACAGGACTTATAAGCTGTCAGGAGGAACCACTACATGTGGTGCGGGTAACAAGGATCAACAGTGATTGAACAGTGTTCAATACCTTCAGCAACCTGCAAACAGCAAAGCATTGCCATTGTAAAGCTCTTTTGGCTGTACTTCTATTGTGGATCACAGGAGAGCAGTTTGTTCTGCACTCCTGTGACCCAGAGCCGGTCCAGCCTGGGGAAAGATTGCGACCATACAGTCGGGATCCACCCAGGGGCCTGGACCGGCACCTGGGAAAGTCTCTCAGTGAGCCGCAGCCCAGCACTCCAGCGAGCGGGGTGGGCTGCAGGGTAGAGAACTGAGCGATCAGTGGTGTTTGATCGCTCAGTTCTCAGTAATAGTGCAGGCGGGGGACAGATGGAACATTGCACAGATGCTGCACCCCCCTAGGTAAGTATGATTTCTGAAGAAAAAATCCCAAACTTCTCTTGTAATGCATGGGCTGCTAAGTTAAAGGTTAAAAGAAGTTAAAGGAATTGTAAACCCTTATGGTTTTCCACCTTATTACATTGTATGCATTAAGGTGAAAAACCTTCTGTGCAGCAGCTGCCCCCAAGAGCCCCCCTTTTTTCTTACCTGAACCTGATCTTTC
>BLSH010558131.1:1809870-1832695 GCA_018402905.1 Glandirana rugosa
GATCTTTAAGACAGGCAAAAAAAAAAATAACGGGAAACACACGGGTTACCCCTTTTATGGGGAGGACAGGGCTACCTTGAGACAGGTTAACCCTTGTGACTACCTAAAGAGTGCTTCCTTGTCATTATTAATGTTATGATTAAGTAATTTCAGTAAGTGTTAAAGACCGACCGAGACTACTTCCTGTATGGAAGCTTTGCGCAATCGGTCGTCCCTGGGACCACTTTAGGGAAATACGAGCCCAAGAACCTCTCAAACCCTCTCACATCGGTGCAAGTCACTGGACTACTCGCGAATATAATACAAACACTCACCATGGATAATCTCGACGTGCTATTACCTCAGGCTGAACGCATACAAGGGGAGTTCACTCAGAGTTTAATGCCTTTGAAGTAAATTACTTTGTGAGACTCAAGGCGCTCCGAAGACTTTAGGCGACTTGCATTGACATTTATTACTGTCAAGCCGCGCTGAGACGCCCCGCAAGTCGGACTCCATTATCGTGCAGCTCTAATAGGTACCACTCACAAACATAATATAAGCGCTCATCAGGTCACTGAACGTGGCTACACTCTCCCAAACTCTCCAAGAACCCGAGCATAAAGGGATTTCACCAGGGTCCCTGCTGGCTAACGCGTTTCGAAGGTATGTCCTTCATCAGAGCCAGCCAGAAATTGTGAATGACTTTAATGAATTAGTATTGTAATTATTACTGTTCCTTCGTGAGAAATCCATCAGTGTTCCCAATTGGACAGAGTTCCATCGGGACAGGAGGGGTATTTTCCCCATTGGGCACACAAAGGGCAATAAAAAAAAAAACGGACAGAATTTCTAGCCTTTCCCCAACTTTAAAGGTACCAGTCTGCCTTGTTTCTAGATTTGGGTTGCCCTAAACTCAGGCAACCCTCTTCACGGTGAAGGTTGGAGCCCGTGCAGCATTATGGAAAAGGGGTAAATGTAAACCTAAAAAGTCTGGAAGGAAGTTTGGGTGCGGAAGTTAGATCAAAAAATGACTGATAAAATCTTCTTGCCTCTTACGAAAAAAAGTAAAAAGTATCTGTACTGTAATTATCTAAACAGCCCAAGATCAGGGAGAAGATCAAACAAAGATGCTTGGAGAAAATGAAAGAGGAAGGAAGTAGGCTTCCTTTAGCACAAAGAAGAGCGAGATTTAAGGACGATTCTACCGAAGCGGCGCTTTGACACCTGACAAAAACAAATTCCAGTTTCCTCTCCCCCTCCCTACCTTGCTGTCGTTTATGGAAATCGTTTATGAAAGCAAGATTAATATATCGACTTACAAACTTTCTTGTTTGTATTCATTTTTTTTTTCTTTAGCGGTAGAGAGAGACGATGGATTTCTCTGCTAGTTTTAACAAGCACTCAAAGAAGCCAATATTACAAAGAACACAATTAACTCCCACAAACTATCGCAGAGTACCCAAGGCTCATGAAGACGTTAATGTGGTAGTGCAGAGATAAAAGGGGAAAGAAAGAAAACCTAATGTGCTGTGTTAGAATATTAGAGCTGAAGGTGCAACTCCAAATCTATAGAAGCAAATAGAAACCCATCTGATGCAGGGTGGATAAAAAGCAATGATTTAAAACAAAAAAACATTTTTTTTTAATTTAACCACTTCAGCCCCGGAAGGATTTGCCCCCTTCCTGACCAGAGCCCTTTTTGCGATTCGGCACTTTGTCGCTTTAACTGAAAATTGCACGGTCGTGTGACGTTGTACCCAAACAAAATTTGCGTCCTTTTTTCCCCACAGATAGAGCTTTCTTTTGGTGCTATTTGATCACCGCTGCGTCATTTCTGATCGCCGCTATAAACAAAAGAAGAGCGACAATTTTGCAAAAAAAAACAAATTTCTTACTTTTTGCTAAAATACAAATCCAAAAAAAAATATAAAAAAACATTTTTTTCAACGGTTTTGGCCGATTTTATATTCTTCCTCATATATGTGATAAAAAAATCGCAATCAGCGTTTATTGATTGGTTTGATGAGAATTCATTATTGGGGTTTTTTTTTTATTTTTTTTTTACTAGTAATGGCGGCGATCTACGATTTTTAGTGGTACTGCGATATTGGGGCAGACATGTCGGACCATTTTGACACTTTTTTGGGACCATTGGCATTTATACAGCGATCAGTGCTATAAAAATGCACTGATTACTGTGTAAATGCCATTGGCAGTGAAGGGGTTAACCTGCAGGGGGCGCTCTAAGGGTTAACTGTGTTCCCTGGGCGTGTTGTAACTGTGTGGGGGCTGCCCTAGCAGGGGAAGGGGAGCGATCACAGCTTCCATGTAGAGGAAGGCTGTGATCACAGCCCTTCCCCTCTCACAGAACGGAGGTCCGTGTTTACTTACACGGACCTCCGTTCTTTCACTCCGGGGGGGGGCATCGCGGGTAGCCGGCGGAGATCGAGTCCGCTGCACCCACTCCCTGGCCCTCCCCGGACACAGTGAGCGCGCGGGCGCGACTCCGGCGGCGCGCACGCACTCGCAGTGCGCGATATGGCAGCCGCCGTCGTATGACCTGCGGTTGACGGTCGGCAAGTGGTTAAATCTGATATTTTTATCAGATTTATTTTTATAAAATTCTTCTGGAGTAAAAATCTACCTAAAGATAGTTTTCGATTTCAGATACATTTAGGCCTCATACACACGGACGGTTTTTTACCTCCGCGTTTTTTGCAGCTCTCCATGTTATTCAATGGCCCCATAAAAATGCTAACGTTTTTGAGCTGTAGATCAAACGCAGGACCCACGCATTCCAAGGCGGTAACGTAATGGCGTTTTTGACGCTGACTAACGCGCATTAACGACGTTAACTGGTGTTTTTAGCGCCGGTGTTTGCAGGTTAAAAAAGAGGAATGGTTTTTTTTTAAAAAAACGCCTATTGACGCTGATGCTCACAGGCACTCACTAAGGCTCATTAACGCCAATGCAAAACGCAGACAAAATTGCGTTTTTGACTGACGTCGGTCCCAACGTTTTGCTATTACGTGTATGGGGGCCTAATAATTTAGTTTATTCAGCATGAAATGGAGCTTACTTATGTATGTATATAATATTTACATTTTTGGTAAACTCATTCAATGAATCCAAGCTTTGCAAGCTGAGATAATGCACACTGCATTGATGCATTCACACTATGGGGTTGATTTACTAAAGGCAAATCCACTGTGCTCTACAAATGCACTGCAAGTGCACTTGGAAGTGCAGTCATGTAGATCTGAGGGGAAGATATGAAATGAGGGGAAGCGCTGCTGATTTCTATCATCCAATCATGTGCAATCAAAAATTCTGTTTTATATTTTCCTTGCATGTCCCCCTCAGATCTACAGCGACTGCACTTCCAAGTGCAATTGCAGTGCACTTGTAGTGCACAGTGGATTTGCCTTTAGTAAATAAACCCCAATGTCACAGTAACCACGAGATAAAACAAAGTTCAGGAATATTCCTTTATCCCAATGTTTTGCAAATCTATGTACACTACAAACTGTATGATTGAATCGGTTCTGATATCGCTCTTTTACTAACCTGACAGCTTATTATTGTAAATAGGAAACCTTCATTTTGTTTGCAAATATTAAAGATTCTAACTACCAGCAAGAATACATCCTTACATTTAAAGAGCACCTGTCATTTCAGATCCATCCTGGCAGCGCCGGTTAGCGGCATCCACTCACCTGCTGCCACCACATCCCTCACCTTGTTGTGTCACTGCTGCATCACCAGCCATCCCATTAAAGTGAATGGGACTGTCGGTGAGTCAACAGCGGGTCAGAGGAGGAGCCGCTGCGGGACAATGATGACAGGTGCTCTTTTAAAAAGGATGATTTAAACCAACTTGATTTAAAAAAAATCCATCCTGCTTGAATGTGTCCTACCTTCCACATGGAGGGGTTGATTTACTAAAGGCAAATAGACTGTGTACTTTGCAAATTGCAAGTTGCAGTTTCTCCAGAGCTTAGTAAATAGGCAGAAACTCTGCTGATGCCCATCATCCAATCCTGTGCAAGCAAAAATGCTGTTTTTTTGTATTTTCCTTGCACGTGATTGGGTATTCTTTACAAAGTGAAGCTTTACCTTATTTACTAAGCTCTGGAGCAACTGCACTTTGCATAGTGGATAGTCTACTTGCCCTTAGTAAATCCACCACTAAGTGATGCATATATTCTTCTCATCCAGTCACCTCTACTGTGCAGCATCATATATGACCACAGGTATGGGGACACCTAACCACCACATCTACTATATGGACAAATTATTGGGATTACGCGTTTCTGGTGAAGGGTACTGTTCATGCTTGAGGTGATTGTAGCCATATTAGTGCAATTGCGACAGAGAAAATTGAGTACTGTCCCTGATACTTTTTCTATTTGCACCAACATACAATTTTTCAGGCCAAGCTTTCGGGGTATCTCCCCTTCTTCAAGGGCCAAGCAGTACTGTACTTGAAGAAGGGGAGATACCCCGAAAGCTTGTCCTGAAAAATTGTATTTTGGTGAAAATAAAAAAAAATATCACGGACAGTACTCAAATAACGCTGTGCAACCAGACTAGTAAATAAGGGTTTGTAGGGAAGGCATCTTCAAGCATGACTGTGCCTTGAGTACAAATCCAGCTCAATAGGTAAATATCCATTTTGCAAGTTGACCAAAATGGTGTTCCCAAGCGGTATTAGAAGCACATGGTTCCTTCCACTGCATCTAGGCAACAGGGGTTCTTTGGATGGAGCTGATCAAGAAATCGAGAAAAGCATCTATTAAGTAGCAGCTATCTAACGTTACCAGCTTTCCCCCATATATTCCAGAAGCCTGCTGAGATTCTGAAGTTCCACAGAGTCACTTTATAGATCTTACTTCATTCAACACACTATCTTATCATACTTCCATGTGAAGAGCCTCCATCTCCTCCTTCACTGAGGACCTTTTCATGTCAAGATCTACCACCCCTCCATTATTTCACTTCACCTGTCAAGTAAAAGAGGCATACCATGTTTTCTGATGAAGACGTATTTTCTGAAACTAGGGGAAAATGTTTTACATTGATTTGTTGCCAAACTCCTTATATATATACTCACCGGTCACTTGATTAGGTACACCTGGTCAATTGCTTCGTAATAAATTGCTAATCAGCCAATCACATGGCAGCAATTCAATGCATTCGGAAAAAAGAATATAACCATTTCCCAAAATCGAAATACAATAAATTAGAAATTGAATAGAACAGAAAAGAATAGATTGGAATAGAATAGAAAATAAAAGAACAGAATTGACTACAATAGAAAAGAAAAGAATAGAATAGAATATTATGGATGGATATTTTGAAAAGACTCTTGGATGTATATCTTAACCACTTCAGCCCCGCAGCCATTTTTGACACTTGTGGTTTACAAGTTAATAGTCAGTATTTTTTACTATAAAATTACTTAGAACCCCTAAATATTATATATATATATTTTTTCTAACACCCTAGAGAACAAAATGGCGGTCGTTGCTGTGCTTTTCTTTGCTGTGCGAGCTTGCGTGGATAGGGGCGCTCTCATTTTTTTTTTTTTTTATTTAATTTTTTTTTAGCAATGTTCCTTTAAAAAAAAAAATCTGATCACTGATCATGTAAACATCCCTTGTGACAGTAATAGGTGGTGACAGATACTCTTTATGGAGGGATCTGGGGTCTAAGAAACCCCCAATCTCTCCTTTGCACTTAAAAGTATTCAGATCGCCAAAAACGGCGATTCTGAATACTGTATTTTTTTAAAATTGGCGCCCTTTGCCGCCGAGTAAACCGAAAGTGACGTTGTGACGTCGCTTGCGGAAATACACGAAGGAGACTCGATCAGAGCCGATTCTGGCTTCTATCTGGACTTCACACAGCCGGCGGACACACGGATGGATGCTCCGGTCTTCCAGTGGGACAGGAGGCCGGTGAAGAGCGGCGGGCGGCAGTGGGGTGTTTCCTGGCGCTACCTGGGATAATGTCTGAGCAACTCCAGAGCCGGATCGGCCGTTGTCACTGGATAGCTGACCGCCTGTTCTAAAAAACGGTACCGAGGTATAGTCTGTAGCTGCAGACTATATCCCGATAAATCCATTTCTCCCGACCACTGTTTATAAACAGCGATTTGCGTGAGGTAGTTAAAAAACACAACATGTGGGGATATGGGAAATTATTACAGACACTGACACATGTACACCACACAGGTTGAACTGGATAGACTATTGTCTTTTTTCAGCCTTACCTACTATGTAATAGAAAAAAAAATAGAAAAAACAATTGAATAGAATAGAATAGAAAGGTATAGAATGAATATAACCATCTTCTAAAATTCAAATTTTGAGAAGAATAGAACAGAAAAGAATAGAATAGAATAGAAAATAATAGACTAAAATAAACGATAGAAAAGAATGGAATAGAAAAGAATGAATATAACAATGTAGCCATTTTCCCAAAATTGAATAGAATAAATCTGAATTTGAATAGAATAAAAAAGAAAAGAATATAATAGAAAATAAAAAAAATAGTATAGAAAAAAAATAGAATAGAATGGAATAAAAAGAATATAATAGAAATAAAGAACAGAATAGAAAAAAAAACTATAGAATAGAATGGAATAGAAAGAATATAACCATCTTTCAAAATTCAAATTTCGAACACAATAAATTTGATTTCAAAATGGAATTCGATCTGAATGCAATTCGAATGGCATTTGAAAAATATGAATTCATTTGAATTAGAAAAAAAACAAATGGAATTAAACTAATTTATGTAAATAATGAACCAAAACAAACTGAAACAAAGTTTTTCCTTCTGCACATGTCTACTAGGGGGCAAGCGGGAAGATGGCAATATAATTTAATAGCTTTTGAGCAGAAACACATAATAGAAGAAAAACCTTTACATCATAAGTTTGGGAACAGATAGTATAGAAAACAAGAACTGTGAATTAATACTGCAGCGCCTGCCAGTGACACTGGGACAAGTGACGTGCTGGTAATTGGTGGCTCAGGTACAACTTAGATTATTGCAGATGAAGTTCATCGAAGATAAAAAGAAGTACTGTATGATTATCCATGCAAATGATTCACTAAATGAGATCACGTTCCGATGGCACAGGATTTGTGAGTAATAGAGGACTGCACACTGTGCAAGAGAAAGCATCAAAAGCAGCTCACAGACGATCTTTTTAGGATGGTAAAGCAGCACCCTGGATTACTGCAATTGGAAACCAGTAGGAAGTAAACTTCATAGCTCCCAAACTTTCTTAACATAATAACACAGAAAAAATAATAATGGCAACATACATATTGCTCAGAAATCTGACATCTCACATAATTAACCGATAGCTCAAAAGCTCGATATGTATAACAGAACAAAAAAAGATTTTGAAGTCAGCCTATTGCTTTTAACAAATATTTTAATCCAACAGTAATGCTTATCGGCAGGCACCCCAAGATGTCCGCAACTAGATTTGATTAAAGCGGTAGTAAACCCATCCATTTAACAGGTTAAAAACCAGTTAGATTTCCGGCATGTGCCAGAAATGTAACACTCCCATTGGTTGTGATCTAAACCAAACTGTCAAACCATCCAATGGCTGGTGTCATAGCTGATCACATGTGCAGCATCATGGCAGTTGAAGGTTAAACAGAGGCCAAGATGGCAGCTTCCTTGGCTGAAACTGATAGGAGGGTTTACTACCACTTTAAATTCCATATCCTCTTGGAAACACCTAGGGAGGCATTACAAGACTTTTGGGAAGGGTTGGGGCATACAACCAAAGTAGGCAAAGTCGGGCCCTCAATTATCATGTGCACCTAAGATTATGGCCCATTGGAAAGAAGAGGGGGGTGATGTACGCTTACAAATCCTGAGAGGTTTTCTTTAAGACTTTCTTTAAGGTGAACGTGACCCATTGGAAGCCATGTTAGATGGACTGTAGTGTGTTTCTGCAAAACTAAAAACGCACTAAAAAATGCATAGGTGTGAACCAGGCCTAAACGTCATTAGGCTGATGTGAAGCCTAACTAAGTAAATGCTGTCTTGGGCCAAATTCCATCACGCTCAGTGGCTGGAGGGGGTTTGGCAAGCCAGGAGCCTTCAAAAAGCACCCAACTTTAATATCTATGAGTGGCTAAAGAACTCCAATTAAAAACTGTTAGGCAGCTTCCCATGACAGAGCTATTTCGATCTCTACAAGATCTCAACAGATACAATTTCTAGAAATGTGCAGGATGTCAACATTCAAATACATTTCTGTATGCAGACAGGCATATTTTGTAGCAGTCAACAAGGGGTTAACACCATTATAAATGCTGATGCAGAGGCTCCGCCCACAACCTGGAGCTTCCCATGTGTTCAAAGTGTCTACTATTATGTTCATTAGCAAAGAAAACTTTATGATGCTGGTTTCTTTACGTAATTAATGTCATAACTTTCCAAAAATCAAGGCTATACCTTGCTAGGTGGGCAGATGAGTGTTCCAGGAGTTGTTGTACAGTTGAGTGTGCACATCCACTGTTTGATAAAATAGGAGTCACAGTGTCAGACCTGGTGACCGCCACAAACATAAATGACAACCATAATTCGGTGAAGGACCACCACCACTAAAAATGCTACAGAGATGCAAATGTACCATTTATGGCGTGTCCACACACTGCGTATGCTAGAATCTAGAGGCTGGGTTAGTATGTAAATGAAATCAATTACAGCAAATTATCAAAGAAAAAGCCTTAACGCGTTTCGTACTTCGCCTTTAAAGTCATTAGAGAGTGATGTTTGGAAGCAGCGATCCATGTTTCCCAAACACTGCCTTATCATAAAGGCATGTCCCTTTAAACCTTACTGTTGTGGAGGAGAGACACGGACTGTTAGAAAGCACACATTTCGTACCCGACTAGTAGGGCAAAAATGCTAAATCCCTTTAATCTTAAATAGTTACATGGGCACCCCCTGTAATGAAGGTTAAAGATAAAGGACAGCAACTTATAAAGACCTAATACCTTTTATTATTCCAACTGCGCTAAACGTAACAGTGAAATAACGATGGCTGATATGGTTAAGCGCACGTCATCACTGCTCTCCGAGGAGCCTTATTAGATAAGCCAACGGCTGCATAAAGTCGATCAGCATTGCCAATTTTAATAATGTCCTATGACCCACAGAGACCCACAAGTTAGCAGTCATTTGATGACATATAATTTCACCTAAGTGGCTAACAGCAAGCCTAAACTGCTCCTGTGAAATCACAGGCCCGGCAGGGTGCTTGCCTTCCCACGTAATACTTCTGCAATTACTCTTCCCATTAACCCATTCAGGCCCCTTTCCCTGGGGGACCCCAAGAGAAACGTGACACGGCGTAATTCTGCCCTATAGGAGAGAGACGAATGGGGCAGAATGGGACGTTTCTGCAGTCCAAACTGCAGGGAATAAATTTCTCGTGTTTAAGGAAAGCGTCTCCTAGCAGCCATCAGTCAATATAACAGTCTCCGCGATGACAAGCTATGTGGACATAAAAGACATAAGCCAAGCTACAAACTAATATTACATGCACTAATTCAAGCAAGGGGAGGCAGTCTATGAATCCGGCAAGATTTGTCAAATCCATCTTCTGAGGCAACGTCTCGACTTATGCCGATAAAACAGCCTGTGCTCCGCAAGGCGGATTATTTTTTAACCGGGTGTCATGATAACATTCTGGGAAGCGCACAGACTGAGCTCACAGTGCACAAGATATTAAAACATATGTTTCGAAAAGCACATTTGTATATCCAATGAACTTCTCATTTGTTGAAGTCGGAGACAGGATTGATTGAATTTTCCACATTTTGTTTCTTTTATTTTTGCCTGTGAAATCAGTCATTTGCTGTAAAGCACTAGAGCCATTCAGCTGAATTCCTAAAAGCCCCAGCATGCCTTGCTAATACATTACACCACCCTTTAATACATAACATGGGCAACTGACTATAAAATCTTCTTGAACATGCCTTTTCCAAACCATGGGCATTAATACAGCTCCCCCTTTCCTCATCCCCATTGCGACTATAACCAGGGCTGTCTTAATGCATGGGCACCCTTGGGCACTGCCCAGGGGCCCTAGGTGCATGGGGGCCCCATGATAATCTTACATTACATCATACTTGCCAACTGTCCCGGATCTGCTGGGATAATCACTCTTTTTACTAAGCTTTCCTGGGATTGCCAGTGTCCTAGAACCTGTACTTTGCTCACCTGATCCCCTCCCCCTCTATACTGTGCCCTTTGTGTTGTTTTAGTCTTTGATTTTCAGCATGTTTTCTTATTGTTTAAAATTGATTTTATTGAAAGTATTAACAAAATATATGTTCAATTTTATCAAATATTTATACTTTAATTCTTGAGAGTATGTGTGCAAATTTGGGGCAGCCTGGTAGGGGCCCAATGGCATTATTTTACCCTGGGGCCCATGATGCTATTAAGATGGCCCTGACTTTCCTCTGGAGTTTAAACAAGATTTTGGAGTAAGTATGGGTATTTGTGCACATTGATATTGATGTTGGGTGATAAGGCCTGGCTCACAGTTGGCTTTCAATTTACCCTAAAGGGGTTTAATGGGGGTGATGTCATGGCTCAGTGCAGGCCACACAAGTTCCTCCACACCAAACTCTTCATGGAGATGGCTTTGTGCACAGGGGTATAGTCATGCTGGAAAGGAAAAGGGACTTCTCCAAACTGTTGGCAGAAGGTTGGAAGCCCACCATTTGTCTAAAATATTATATGCTGCAGCATAATCAGCAACCTTTATTGGAAACAGACTCAATAATTTGGAGTGGTGTCCACCTACTTTTGGTCATGCAGTAATGTTGTTATAGTCAGATGCCCACAAATCTTTAGCCATAAATATACCTTCTAAAATAAGTAGAGAAGGAAAATAAAAGGCATGCTTATCAGTGTTTATTCTGTACCTCATTTTTTGCCTTGCTAATGAAGCACAAGTCATTCTAAGCAAACATGGACATCAGATTCCCAGTAGGGCATTTCCCTACACAGAGTGAGTCCCAGTACATCAGTTGGGTTTGTTAATTAAAGGAATACAGTTGAGTTACCAAAGTTAATGTTCACTTAGCTGAATGAATAAGGTGTGTTATCTAAGAATACTAAGTCACGTGTAAGCTAATACATTATTGAAGAGAACACAGCTTCACCTCACTTACTAAGTGAACAATCATTTTGCAAAGTGAATGTTCTCTCTCCTTTGGTAAATCAACTTAAATATCTCTGTATTATGAGCTTATTTAGCTGAATATGACTGATATCATAGACAGGCTAAACGTAGGCTGCCGACAGAGCTGAATGAATGGCCATCCTCAAATGAGTCAATGGACTTCTTCAGAGAAGAGGCTTCAAGCTAGACTCAAGCCTTCATTTCACTGTTGGTTGCAGAGATATTTCTGGTTATTCAGAAAATCTAAGTGTACAATAACAGCACTACCTACCTCAAGAAGTGCTTTATATAGCTCTCTAGGAGGATAGAACTGGTCCAGTCGTAGTCAACGCATCAGCAGACAGCTAAGTAATACTAGGAAATTTATGGCCACTTTAAGCTTGAGGGTAAAAGTAAACACAATGCTTCTGCATCGATTTCAATGGCTAGGATTAAACACAATTAAGTAGGTAATGTTGTACATCATTTTACATAAGGTATACAATAATATAAAAAAGGTACAGAAGAAAACCTACAACAAACATATAAACTGTATACAAAAGACATTGGAAATATAAAGCTAATAATTTTATCTTAAATAGCCATATCTTGCGCATTTTCTGTTTTATCCTTTGTACTTTTAAAAACAGCCATTCTCAAGCTTTATAATAATATAATAAAGAGGAGCCCTTGAAATAACTTTCATGACTCAAGGACACCTGACTAGTAATTGATTTATCTACATACGGCGAAAAGAGTAAGTTAAGGTATAACAATAAATAAAAGAATAAGGAATGTGGTGTAGTTGGCATATTTGATCTCCAAGGTAACCCTATACAATAAAATACATTTCAGTAATAATAACGAAGGAACAAATAATAACACTGGCGAGTAAAGAAATGAGTATGGTAAAAAAAATTGTGTTTCTTCCCAGTGGTGGTCAATGGAGAAATGCTACCGGCCGGCACGTCCACTGGCTAGTCGGACACCCAAACACAGCCGGGATGGGCTTTGACTGAGTCTCCGCTATGGTAACCTGGAAGCGATGACATGACATCACTTCCGGTTTACTCTGATGTCAACATCGCCATCTTTAAAAAAATCTAAAGTATTCAAAAACACAGATCTTGCCGTTTTTAATGCTTTTAGACCCCTTTCACACTCAGGTGCTTTACAGGCGCTATTTAGCTAAAACTAGAGCCTCAAAAATCCCCCCCATCCACCCCAATGTGAAAGCCAAAGTGCTTTCACACTGGGGCGGTGCGCTTGCAGGACGTTACAAAAAGTCCTGCAAGCTGCATCTTTGGAGCGGTGCGGTGAGCTGTAATATACCGTTCCTCCACAGCCCCTGCCCATTGAAAACAATGGGGTAGCGCTTCCGAATCGGTTGCACACTGCCTCGGAAGCGTGGAGCGCGGGCACTTTTAACCCCGTTTTCACCCCTTGTGGGGGGTTAAAATTGCACCGCTCCCGATGCCATAGTGGCGCTAATACAGCGGTAAATCCCCGCGGGGATTTAACGCTAACGCTCCACCACCCCAGTGTGAAAGTGCCCTTAAGGTCAGAGGTGGGATCTGGGGTCTTATAGACCCCCAGATCCCTCCATAGAGTGTATCTGTCATTGCCTATTGCTATCACAAAGGATGTTTACATTTCTTGTGACAGCATTAAAAGTGAAAAAAAAAGAAAAAAAAAAAAAAAAAAGAAAAAATTAAAGCAACAGTGTAAAAAATAAATAAATAATAATATAAAAAATTAAAGTGCCCTCATCCCCCTGTGCTAGCGAACACGCACGCAAACAGCGATTGTCTGACACGTGAGGTATAGCCGTGAATGCCAGATCATGGCCAGTAATTCTAGCACCAGACTTCCTCTGTATATCTTAAGTGGTAACCTATAAAGGCTTTTAAAAGTGTTGCCTATAGATAGTAAAATTTACGTCATTTGTCGCCGTTGCAGAGGCGTGCGCAATTTTAAAGCGTGACAAGTTTGGTATCTATTTACTCGGCATGACATCATCTTTTATATTTTACAAAAATTGGGGTTTTTTTTGCATTAAAGTTCAAAAAGTGTACCCCCAAATAAAAAAATGCTGTGAAAATACCATGTGACATAAAAAAAATTGCGAAGCCCACCAATTTATTCCCCAGGGCAGTGATGGTGAACCTTGGCACCCCAGTTTTTTTGGAACTACATTTCCCATGATGCTCAACTACACTGCAGAGTGCATGAGCATCATAGGAAATGTAGTTCCAAAACATCTGGGGTGCCAAGGTTCACCATCACTGTTCTAGGGTCTCTGCTTTAAAAATGTATAATGTTTGGGGGTTCTACCTAATTTTCTAACAAAAAACTGATTGTTACAGGTAAACAAAAGGTGCCAGAAGAAGCCTGGTCTTCACGTGGTTAACTAATTATTATTATTATTATACAGAATTGATATTGCGCTAATCTTTTTTTTTTGTTTTGTTTAATCCTCCTTTAACCACTTGCCGACCAGCTGCCGTCATTCCCCTGCGGCAGGTTGGCTCGTTCCCGCAAACCGCCATCATTGTACGTCAGTCGTGGGAACAGGTTTTGTGGACTAGCGGGGGAGCCAATCAGTGGGTGGGGCGGACTCGATGTCCGCCGGCCACCCGCGATCGCTTCCTGCAGTGACAGAACGGGGATCTGACTGTGTAAACAAGGCAGATCTCCATTCTGATAGGGGAGATCACACAGATCCTGTCTTTCTGCTATGCAGGAAGACGGATCTGTGTGTTTCCCCAGGCAGCCCATCCCCCATACAGTTAGAAACACACAGCGAGGGAACACATTTAATGCCAGTGCCATTAGTACAATATCACTGCATATTTTTAGCACTGATTACTGTAATAATATCACTGGTTCCCAAAAAAGTGTCAAAAAATGTCAGTTAGGTGTCCGATCTGCCCGCTGCAATGGTGCAGTCCCGTTAAAAATTGCTAATCGCCACCATTACTAGTAAAAAAAAAATAATAAAAATGCCATAAATGTATTCCCTATTTTGTAGACGCTTTAACTTTTGCACAAACCAATCAATATACGCTTATTGCGAATTTCTTTACCAAAAATATGTAAAAGAATACATAATTGGCCTAAACTGATGAAGAAATTTGTTTTTTTTTTACTTTTTTTTGGATATTTATTATAGCAAAAAGTAGAAAATATATATTTTCTTTCAAAATCGTCGCTCTTTTTTGTTTATAGCGCAAAAAATAAAAAACACAGAGGTGATCAAATACCACCAAAAGAAAGCTCTACTAGTTGGAAAAACATGACAATTTTTTTTTTTGGGTACAGCATCGCACGACAGCGCAATTGCCAGTTAAAATAAAGCAGTGCTGAATCGCAAAAAATCTCCCTTCATGTACAGTATACAGTACTCACTTCTGCATAGAAACCAATCAGCTTCCAGGCTTTGGCAATAAAACCTGGAAGCTGATGCAGAAGTGAGACTAATTTTGCACTATCCAGCTAATAATCCCCTCTGTGTGCAGCAGCTTTAGAAAATCTCCCCCACAGTCACAACTGGACGTCCATTCCATGTTTTGATTGCATTGATTGCATTGTAGCTAGCCTGTGTATTTGCGACTTCATGTGATCTTTCATCAACTGCAACATATAAAATTGTTAAAGTGATTGTAAAGTCTCATTTTTTTCTATAAAAATAACAAACATGTCATACTTACCTGTCCTGTGCAGTGGATTTGCACACAGCAGCCCAGATCCTCCTCTTCTCGAATGCCTTTTCTGTGCTCCTGGCCCCTCCCTCCTGTCGAGTGCCCCCACAGCAAGCAGCTTGCTATGGGGGCACCTGAGCTGAGTCACAGCTCCCTGTGTCCATTCAGACACGGAGCCACTGCCCGGCCCTGCCCCCTCTCTATCCTGATTGGATGACTGACTTTGAGCCAATGGCGTCTCAGCCAATCAGGAGGGAGAGTCTTGGACGGCCGAGACACTCGTGGACATTGCTGGACAGAGATGGGGATCAGGTATTAGAGAGGATGCTGCACACAGAAGGCTTTTTATCTTAATGCATAGAACGCATTAACATAAAAAAACCTTCTGACTTTACAACCCCTAGTGGTAGCGAAAGGCCTTCATACACACCTGGTCCCGCAGTAGATTCTATATCTCCCCGTACTTGACAGGTAAAAGCTACAGTACATCAATTTAGAAAAGCATATTATGAATAAGGGATGAAGGGGAATTTTGCTAAGTTCCCGCTGTCAGGCTGCTATCTCAATAGTTTATTAACAGGTTAGCAGAAGAGCGCGTCAGTCGCTAGAAGTAGCTTGAACACTCAATCAATAGATATCTACTAGACAGCTTTTACCCACTTCATAAAATACTTTATATCTGCTTAAAGACAAGAAAATCTCACTAAGAAGGAGTCAGGTTTTTCGAAGTCAAATTCACCATTTCACGCGGATCCCCAAAGATTTACGCAGATGGATCAGTAACAATCTTGCAACGGGTGGAAACTTTATAACAATACAAATCATTAATGCTTTAATTTCTCAGAAGTCACAGCACAGAGATTTTTCCTCACTGAAGCTGTTCTACTAATAACCATGACGTGTTTTAATCTATATTTGTAACAGTCAATTTAATGGTACAATACTCCAGAACTGTTCTGCTAAGTGAAGTATTAGTCTTTAAAAATCATTCTTTAAGTTACCTCCTGTACTTTCCAAAGTGGTGAAAACAGCGCTCTTACTAAAGAGACTGCTAGTTTGTCACCTTGTAACCTAAAGTGCACCCACAATATATAGCTAAAAGTTTGTAGACACCTGACTATCACACCCAGCTGGTTGGACACCCCTTTCCAAAACTATACACATTAACATAGATTTGACCCCCTTTGAAGCTATAGGAGCCTCCATTCTCCTGGGAGGGCTTTCCACCAGATTTTGGAGTGTGTCCATGGGAATTTGAGCCCAAAAGCACATTTGTAAGGCCAAGTACTGATGTTGGGCGAGAAGACCTGGGTAACAATTGGCATTTGACTTGATCCCAAAAACATTCAATAGGGCTAAGTTCAGAGTTTTTTTCAGGCCACCCAATCTCCCCCACGACAAACTAATCAAAGTACTGGGATTGATTTACTACAGCTGGAGAGTGCAAAATCTGGTACAGCTCTCCATAGAAACCAATCAGCTTCCAGGGTTTTTTGTCAAAGCTTAAGGCTGGGTTCACATTATCCAACACAAAAACAGTCAGACTTTTGACCCTACTTTGCCCTGCAACATCGGTCCTACTTTGGTCCTACTTCCATCTGACTTGAATGAACAAGATAAGATTTTGCTCCGACTTTGAGATAGTGACTTGTCCTTTGACCAATCAAAACAATCCCAGTGTGAGATAAATTCCTTTTACTGCTGCTGTAATCACCAAGTCGGATGTCACAAGTCAGATGGTTAGAACAAGGATCCGACTTTGATCCGACTTCAATGATATTTAACGGGCTAAAGTCGGATCAAAGTAGTACAGGAACCTTTTTCAAAGTCAGACCGACTTGCGTCGGACCAGTTAAGACGGCTCTCATAGGGAAACACTGATTTGGTGACGTAATGCGACTTGTGCTCACAATGTCGGTCCGTTTGTCGAACAAGTGTGAACCCAGCCTGATTGAACAAGCTGAAGTTAGAAGCTCTAAAAGAACAGTGCAGCACTAAAATATCATCATCAAATGAGATGAGTAAGCCTGCATTCACATAGGGGCGACCCGACTTCGGCGCGACTTCGCTAGGCGATTTCAGCGCGACTTTCAGCGCGTCTTCAAGGACCTCAGGCGACTTTACAACATGACTTTTGCCAGGCGACTTTGCCTTGACCAATCAGAGAAGGGAGGGGGCTGCCTAAAAATAAATTCTATTCTTTAAACTGTAAAGTCGCTTCCATGTAAATGGGGATCCGACTTGGAGGCGACTTCTATTGAATCCTATGTGCACAAGTCAGATAGAAGTCGCCTAGAAGTAGTACAGGAACCTTTTCAGAGGAGCGACTTCAGTCGTGTATATTAAGACGGCTCCCATTCATTTCAACGGGATTTGTCAAGCGACTTGGGGTACTTGAGGCAACTCAAGTCGGAACGCAAGTCGCCCCTGTGTGAACGGGCACTGAGAAAAATTCATAGAAAAGAGAGCTACGTCAGCCGCGGCCGTCTCCTATGCTGATTCCATGTGATGCCATGTAACAGAGCGCTTGTTGACTGGCACTTATTGGAAGTGCCATTTATGTATGTGTGACTCTTTTATCCTATGGAACATATGCTAGCAGAGAGCACTAGATGTTTCCTGTTTCATTTGCATATATCAGGACACTGATGATCTGATGCTGTGATCCCTTACCTATGAGCCTGTGTGGTGATCCTTGTAATCTGCATTCAGAAGAGGTGTATCGATATCCTCCAGGAATTTGCCCTTAGGGGAAAGCTTATATGACCCTTTGTTGATTCAGGGGTCCCCGTGTGGAGGTGAGCGGCACATAGGGGTTGATTTACTAAAGCTTGAAAGTGCAAAATTTGGTGAAGCTCCACACAGAAACCAATCAGCTTCAAGGTTTTATTGTTAAAGCTTGATTGAACAAGCTGAGGTTAGAAGCTGATTGGCTAGCATGCAAAGCTGCACCGGTTCTTGCACTCCCCAGCTTTAGTAAATCAACCCCATAGTGTCTTATGGTGGAGGTCACACTTTTTGGCATGGCATTTCAAGTCTTCATGAATACACATTGTCACTTTATTGGAAAATGGATTTGCATATTCTCATGATTGCTTATGAATTTTTTTATGAACTTTTCCAATTAATTTTTCTTACTGATCTCATTTGATGGTATTTTAGCGCTGCACTATTCTTTTACATTTGGTATCTGGGATTTTCTTGTAAATTTGCCTGGAGTGTTGAGCAGCTGTTTGATCTATTTCTTATTATCTTTTTGCGATGGTATATTTTGTTGTTTTTATCTGATTAGCTGATTGGCTAAAGTTTTAGTAAATCTACCCCCAATTTCTTTATAGGCCTGGCTTTGTGCACAGTAAAAGGGCATCCCCTAAACTGTTGCCACAAAGCTGATGCGCACAATTTCAATGTCATTGTATGCTGTAGCATCAGCAGTGACTTCATTGAAAACATTTGATTCCAATAATTTGAAAACCCAGGTGTTCACAAGTTTTTGGCCATATAATGCATGCTTCAACCTAAAAAAAACGATTTCTAAACCAACATCCCTATGCAAGTGCAAGTCCTAAAAGGTGCCAGTACACACTTTGCATTATCAATCTACATCCCCAGTCCTGGGAGTATCTCTGCTGTCATTATGCATCTGGAAAGTTGAAGATTAGGCAGAATGTCCCGCCCATAGCCTACATATTAATGTATTAGTATATTACTAATCAACTGCAGCTTGGCGGAGGGTTTAAAGAAGTTAAAGGTAGAAGGTAGGAACCTAAAGGTAGAACTAAAGGCAAAACCCTTTTTTTCATTTTGGATAGAGGAAGGGAGGGTATAGCCCCTGCCAGTTTGTTTTTCTGTGTCCTATGATTTCCCTTAACTTCCTGTCCCATAGCCAAAACAGGAAGTGAAAGGAAATCCCAAAGTGAGGCAATCCTGGGGTGTCTGTAGGATCACCGGAACTATTGGAAGTTTCCCCCTCTATTCCTGTTCTGGTGTCAAACCAAAATTTGGGATTTTCTTTTACTTTCAAAGATAACAGGACAAATAGAAAGCGTGCATCTCCCCAACAGGGACACAGACAGCAATAAAACCTGACAGGTGTTGTAATACCTCTCCACTATCCAAAACCAAAAAATAAAAGTTGTGCCTTTAGTTATACATTAAAGCAAGGGGGGTAACTCCATGTCATTGCAGGCTGCATCAGCATTACGGTTGTCCTCCAAGGACCAGTTGTATCTGTAAGAATAGATATTAAGAGGACCCCACCACCCATTACATCAGATGTCAAGAGCCCCCCACCATCCGAATTCAAGAGTCCCCCTCCCTCCCTTACGTCACAGTGCACCCCCTTACACTGTGCTGCTGTGGGGAACCAGATGGTGCAGGGTCTGGAGGAGGACCAGAGGAGGGCTGGAGTCAGCTGTCAGAGTCTGCTGAATGCTGAGACCAGGGGAGGCAGAGAAGAGGGGGTGCTGCGGCAGCACAGAGACGCAGGTTCTGGTGGAGGCCCCAAGGTGGGGCAGAAACTTGGGGGTTGCTGTAGCTGCAGGGCCACATGAAATGGCATGGAGGGTCAGATTCGGCCCACTGGCCTTGTGTTTGACACATGTGCTTTAAAGTATCCACAGGCATTAGCTGACAGTCTCCAAATCTACCTCTTTTTATACAGATCAGCCTTTCTCAACCTTTTCAACATCGAGGAAGCCTTGAAATAGTTCTCCGGTCTCGGGGGAACCCCTGCTAAAAACTAAAAATCTACAACTCTTCATCTACCTAGTGTGATGGTCAATGGGAAGAATGCTCCTTACACTTGTGGTCATTGGGAAGAATTGCCCTCTTACAGATAGCTAAAGAGATCAATGATGTCATTAGGAATTTATCTGAGAGGTAGAAATTGACCATTGCTCAAGGAACCCCTACCAACCACTGGAGGAACCCTAGGGTTCCATGGAACCCTGGTTGAGAAACCCTGATATAGATCAAGTGATGAGCAAATGTCCATACAGAAGCCCCTGACTCCCTTTGAACACTGCACAATACTGACAAAGCAGTTACACAATGGAGAAAACAATGTATAACTGCTATTATTTCTCCTTTATAAATTACCACAGGATTATCTATACACAGTTCCATTTTCTATTCTCCAAAACAAGAATGACTGTACAATGTAGAGTATATTCCTCTTTATGAGTGAAGCTGGAACAGTTAGTTCAAGCAAGAACATCTGCCCATTCCTTAAAGTCTAGGCTTCGAAGACCGAAAGCTACTTGTATGTTTACGGCAGGGAGCTATCAGGGCAATCCATAAAGCAGATGTTGGTTTATATACTAGCAGCAACTGAATCCGTCATTACTTTTTGTTAAGACAGGCTTGGGTAGATGTTGTATTTCTTTTCCTTCAGTAAATAAAAGTTTCAGTAAATTCTGGGAGTCTCACATTAAAAAATATGGTTAAAGTAGCACTGCCGAGCTCCTTCTGAAAATTCTAGTTGTCTGGCTTTTGTGCTGACCCACTAGCTTCATATACTGTGCAGAAGTCCTCATCTGTATACAAATTTCAGGACATTTTAAGTATTAAGAAAGTCACCACAACAGCCATGTGCCTAACATTTTCATTGGAGGTCAGCAATGGCAGCCTCCATGTTTCTCCCTTGACTGGAATATGGATTTTGGCAATTGTATGTATCTCCTAAATATAGAGGCAGTTGGTTATATCCCCATCCCTAATTGAACAGTAGAAGCATGAGAAAAAACCCCTGTGGGACTTTGACAGGAGAACCAACTCACCAAGAAGTAGTCAGAGTAAAATTTAACATTTATTTGTATAGTTAAAAATCAACATTCCATCGTAATGATGGGCAATACCAAATATGGACAGTATTCAAACAAAATAAGCAATCAGGTGACAAAAACAAAAAAAGTATAATATTACATAACAATAGACAAACAATGACTAAAAAAGACCACTCATCTGCCGCACAAAGGAGGCAGAGAAGGACCCAACACGTTTCGATGTTTGTGATGTGATATCTTCCTCAGGGGTATGTGGTCAAGATAATTTAAAAAAAATGGGCTTGGAGTGGTTGTTATTGGGCATAGGCTGCACTACTGCTTGGGATCAAGACATAGTGCCCTGTTTTATCCGGATGGGCTCCCGTCAAAGTCCCACAGGGGGGTTTTCTCATGCTTCTACTTTTCTCCCTTGACTGGCTTCCTTTAAGACCTGATATGGTTTTTTTTAGAAACAGAGAAACGAGTCAGTCAAGCTGGAGATAAATGTTGGTGAACCTGGTAATTTTGGCCACCCATCGTACATTCTGATCTCTGATGTTGGTCCCAGCCCATCTAATATACACACACAATCCTATGCAAAAGAGTGCTTTCAGTAACATCTACTTTATCCCATTTTGTCTGACAGAAAATCAGAACTAAAGTGGAATCTAACGCATTTGATTATAGAAGGTTTTGTGCTTCAATATCCATTACCTAGCAAAGTCACTCAGCTGACTAGTGTACTGTGTAATATCTCATTTGGAAAATAAATATATATATATATATATTCATTCCACTTTCCAAACATGGCTCCAGACATCCAGGCTAGACAAGTGCAACATTGAACAAGGCCGATGTCCTGGTATCAATCTACCCAGAACAAAGGAATAAACCCATGCTTCAATGTCAACTAATAATGTGACAGTTCACTTAGAAAAGTAAACATACATTTTGGATTAATGAATAAGATGAAGCTGTGATTAGTACCATTACCCCATCAAACGTGATTTTTTGCTTGCACAGGATTGGATGGTTGAAATGAAAAAAAAAATCACATATTTATCAACCTTAACCCAAAAACTCTTACAACAATTCATCCCAGTGTTTTCATATTGAAAAGTCACTTTTGCCCAGGACTTTTTTTCTGGTGGAACATGCCAGAATGCAGTTCCAGCGCCCCCACTAGAGACAGTGTGGGAGGCACTGGGAGCAAAGCCCACTGCCACGCCGCAGTGATCTTACGGTGGAGCAGGCGAGCAGGAGGTACAGCCTAACTCTAGCTACAGCCTGAGAGAGTGGAAGGCGGAGTGATCTGTACTCCGCCCCGCCTCCCTCTGCAGACTGGAAGCTTGTTTTGGCACACCTGCGCCAGTGAAGTCACTGTCGCTATGTAGAAGAGTTGCAGAGTAGATCGACTGTGTGTCTCCGTGGAGACAAGATTTTAGCCTTTTTTTTGGGGTAAATGAATTGACAATGCTGCTGATTGGGACTGTGCTGTGCCTGACTCTTTGCTGGACTGGGCCATCTCTTTGCTGGATTGGTCCATCTCTTTGCTAAATATGGGGATGTCTCTTGCTGGCTGTCTCTTTGCAGGACATGGGGCTGTCTCTTTGTGGGATTGGAGCTGTCTCTTTGCGGGATATAGGGCTGTCCATTTGTGGAATTGGGGCTGCCTTTTTGCAGGATATAGGGCTGTCTATTTGTGGAATTGGGGCTGTCTCTTTGCTGGTTATGGGGCTGTTTCTTTGCTGGATTTGGGGCTGTCTCTTTGCGGGTTATGGGGCTGTTTCTTTGCTGGATATGGGGCTGACTCTTTGCCGGATATGGGGCTGTCTCTTTGCCGGATATGGGGCTGACTCTTTGCCGGGTATGGGGCTGTCTCTTTGCGGGATATGGGGCTGACTCTTTGCGGGATTTGGGGCTGACTCTTTTCGGGATATGGGGCTGTCTCTTTGCCGGATATGGGGCTGTCTCTTTGCCGGATATGGGGCTGTCTCTTTGCCGGATATGGGGCTGACTCTTTGCTGGATATGGGGCTGTCTCTTTGCCGGATATGGGGCTGACTCTTTGCCGGATATGGGGCTGTCTCTTTGCCGGATATGGGGCTGACTCTTTGCTGGATATGGGGCTGTCTCTTTGCCGGATATGGGGCTGACTCTTTG
>BLSH010558131.1:1832705-1850001 GCA_018402905.1 Glandirana rugosa
TCTGTCGGGGTATAGGTCGTTTCTCAGTCGGGGTATAGGCCGTTTCTCTGTCGGGGTATAGGCCGTTTCTCTGTCGGGGTATAGGCCGTTTCTCTGTCGGGGTATAGGGCTTTTCTCAGTCGGGGTTTAGGGCGTTTCTCAGTCGGGGTATAGGGCGTTTCTCTGTCGGGGTATGGGCCGTTTCTCAGTCGGGGTATAGGCCGTTTCTCTGTCGGGGTATAGGCCGTTTCTCAGTCGGGGTATAGGTCGTTTCTTTGTCGGGGTATTGGGCGTTGGGCTGACTCTTTGCAGGATATGGGGCTGTCTCTTTGCCGGATATGGGGCTGACTCTTTGCTGGATATGGGGCTGTCTCTTTGCCGGATATGGGGCTGACTCTTTGCCGGATATGGGGCTGTCTCTTTGCCGGATATGGGGCTGACTCTTTGCTGGATATGGGGCTGTCTCTTTGCCGGATATGGGGCTGACTCTTTGCAGGATATGGAGCTGTCTCTTTGCAGGATATGGGTTTGTTTAAATCATCTAGAAGCACCTCTGAGCTTACTTTAGTAAGTGTTGGATATTTCTAATGTTTTGTGCATTTTACTACATTGCTTTTGAACAAAATCTATACAAATTACTTGTTTAGCCCCTAAATTATACAGTACTAGGTTACCTGTTCTCTAAAGAGGGCAGTGCTAGGAGATGTGTAGGGGTGGAAACAAGGGGCAGTTCTAGGGGAGGGTAGGGGACGGAGGTAGGCATGGCCTAGGGGAGGCCGGTGAGTTCCTGCACCTTTTTCTCTGAGAAAAAAAGCCCTGCTTTTGCTAAGTCTTTATGAGTTTACTGAATCATCCCAATTGTTTTCTCTGCTTTTAATGATTTGTATTTTACAGTACTTGCTCCCCCCAACTGTTTGATCATGTTTAGACTGCATCCACACTTTCGCGTAGCAGGAACAAAAGCGATTTTGTTTGAGGGATTTGCACAAGATTTTGTGTGTTGCATAACAATGGCACCCAAACACGCGTTATGCAGCAACTGCCTCTTGATCTGGAGTTGCGGGTGGAATCGTCGCAATTCTGCCATCAATTCCAAATCGCTAAGTGTGAATGGAGCTTAAAGACTTTTGGTTTAAGATGGCAAATTCCTATGACACACTAATTTTGACTAGACCAAAACAGCTGAATATACCCAGTGATCTATTGGGTTGATTTACTAAAGGCAAATAGACTGTGCACTTTGCAGTTGCTCCAGAGCTTAGTAAACAAGGTAAAGCTTCACTTTGCAAAGAATATCCAATCACATGCAAGGAAACTTAAAAAAACAGCATTTTTGCTTGCACATGATTGGATGATGGATGCCAGCAGAGCTTCTGTTCATTTACTAAGCTCTGGAGCAACTGCACTTGCAGAGTGCACGGTCTATTTGCCTTTAGTAAATGGACCCCAATGTTCCTTTCTGTGGTGCGATCTGTGGCGCACTTCTAACCCTAGGAACTTTTTTCTGTGAAAAGCCTACCACAGCTGCATTATAGGGTCTTCTGTAGGGATTTGCAATTGTGATCTTTCACTATACACATACATAATGGGGCCAATTAAAAGAAAATGTCAGCAGCTCATAGGAAAAGGATGTTTGCAGCATTTTCCAGAACTATAGCAGACTGGAATCTGCAATGATGTCTGCTAAAATCAATGCGATGTATGTACAGTATGTGTGTATAAAACCTGTTCTTAGTGGGAGTTTTACTTTAAGACGGCACGTCATCAGCATGTGTCATGGAGCTTCAGAGCTTGGAAATTGTCTCCTCTTCACAAAGAGCACAGGTGTAATCAGGTTTGGCACCCAGCTGTGCATCAATGCTTCTGCCTAGCAAAGAAGCCAATTTAGGAGAACATTACATTATTTCAATATGTTTTATGCTTAAGCAACATGCTCTTAAAAATTCTTATAGTGGCCCATGCTGCAAAATACAGAGCAGCTTATCTCTGCTTTCAGCTGTGGTTTTTACTTGAGCTGGAAACAAGCCGGACTAAATTATTTCATTCTTCCAATGGTCAGTAAATACAGGTTCTACAAAAAGAACGCTACATAAAACACACTTTTCAGTAATAAACATGCCATGTAAATAGTCACTTTAGTTTCTTTTTAGTTTTAAATGCAACTTTTGGCAGAAAAAACATTATTCCGTGCAAGTATTTTTCAACCTACAATGATTCACAACGCCTCTCAGCAAATACAGGTTTCATCCAGGGATATAAATGATAGATTTTATCCAGTGTATGAGACAAAGCCGGAATTTGACCAAATATATTTCTAGCCAACAGAGGAATTTAACCTTCAGTACATGACTTCTAAAGGTTATATGAATTATAATGGAAACACAAAACCATAATCCAATTTGTTTACCTCTGCCCTGCCTAGAGTAACATAGTAAATCAAGCTGTTTCAATGTTACAGTCTTACCTTTGTATCGATTTGCCAAATATGGCCCCTTTCACATGGGCTGTCTAATTGGGCCATCCTGTCTGTTTTTTATGCAGACCCTCCATATCCCCTGCTACCTCCAATCCGATCTGGCAAAAACAAACGGAAGGGGGTTCCATTCCCCTCCGTCTGGCTGGATCAGTTCGGAAAGCAGTTGGGTGTAAATGGACAACCAGTCCATCTACATATGACTGTCCATAGAGCAGAGTGGGCTGTGTTCCCTCTGCATAAACAGAGAAGACATGGACCTGTCATTTGGCCGCTCTGCTCAGCCCAGCGGGGGATCAGTGGACAGATCCCCATGTTGAGCAAAACCAGATCTGGCCCTTCAAAAAAATGTTGAAACTCTTTCTAGCTAAGGAAACAGAGACAAGCATCCAGAAAGAAGAGACAAGCCAACTCTGATGGTTTCAACCATTCTATAGGGAAAGTACACCTTTTCATTGACAACCTATCTGCAAGACTGTGACCTCATCATGGTAAGCAAAAGCTCCCTCTGACTAAATGTGATCACAGAATCCGTTTTTGTGACAACACTGTGGGTTCAGGAGGGTGAGGCTGGAAACAGAGAAAGCACTTATCCTACATTTTCTCTGGAGTCAGGCCATTCGGAAATTGGCAGCTATGTGGTATAATTTGCAGTGCAGCCACTTGAGAAATATGTATTCTGGGATGGAAACCAGAGCCACTCCCCAGACAGGCTGTGTCCCCTGAGCTAGTTTGAATGTATACATTTTAATTGTACGAAACATTCAATTAAACCTGTTACATGTATTGGTATGGGCTTTTTCTTGCTCTTCTTTCCTCATACATGTGAAATAATGCAGCATCAACTTAGAGTGGACCTTCCAAATTCAAAACTTTAATAAGCATGCAATCCAAGAAAATTGGTCAGCTGTACAGTACTTCCCCTCCAATATACAAACGTTAATAAAAGCTATTGAAAAATAAAGCCTTAACAATTAAAAATAAATACCTCAGTCCCAGCTTCTGTTGTTGGAGTGCAATTTTAGGGGCTTTTTTGAGAATAACCCATGTCTCCCAAATGCCCTACCACTGATGTGAGCTCCATTAATGGCACTTCCATCTTTGCCTGGCCTACTTCTGGATTTGGCATCTCCAGCCATGTAGATTGGTAGGCTCTAGGAAGACATAAAAACTCCTGTGCAGGAGTTCGCTCATCCCGCCACCAAGGCATGCACAGTTAGGTAAAAATTCAAAGAACCATTGCTGGTGGGCAGGTAAGGGGCTTATTTATGTTAAACATAAATAGCTAAAAGTGATTGTAAAGGCAGAAGGTTTTTTTTATCTTAATGCATTTTATCTTAATGCATTAAGATAAAAAAAAAACTACTGTGTGCAGCAGCCCCCCTCAGCTCCCCTAATACTTAGGGTTGTGCGCTTCCTCTTATGAGTGCAATACTATATACTATGGTCATCCATGATTATGTACATATAGCAATATAGAGGAATTGTGTGCTTTGGTTAAGGGGTATTGTGTTCTATAGTTTGCTGCACATGAAATTTGTATCTGATGTCTATTTTGGACATAGATATAATTTTAGCTTTTTTTTGTAACCTTAATAAAATAATTGCATTTTAAACAGTGTGTGGTAAGATTTCTTATTCCATGATGAGGTTTGGCACCTTTAAAGTCCCTTATTTCTTGTTGTCTGTGTTTTACATTTCTTCTTGGGACGTGGTGCTGAGTATCACCTGAACTACGTGACTATACTCCCTAATACTTACCTGAGCCCATCTCTATCCAGTGATGTTGCAGGAAAGACTTGGCTGCCCAGGACTCTCTCTCCTCATTGGCTGAGACAGCAGTGGAACGCCATTGGCCCCGGCTGCTGTCAATCAAAGTCAGTGACCCAATGAGGAGAGAGGGATGGGGCCTAGCCATGGCTTTGTGTATGAAAGGACACACAGAGCTGTGGCTCGGGTGCCCCCATAATAAGCTGCTTGCTTTGGGGGCACTCAACAGGAGGGATGGGCCAGGAGCACCAAAGAGGGAACCGGAAAGAGGAGGATCCGGGCTGCTCTGTGCAAAACCACTGCACAGGGCAGGTAAGTATGACATGTTTGTTATTTTTAAGCAAAAAAAAAAAAAAAACGAGACTTTAGGATCACTTTAACGCAAGCAACAATAAAACAACAAAAGGTCCATCTATATTCTGCACAAATTAAACATAAAAAGGTATTAGTCACATAACAGATCTACTCATTGTGTATGTATATGAAATATTACACAACATTACACTCATTGGCAGGGCAGTCCCAACTAAACCATTTTTCGCAGCTTCCTGTGGGACATGCAGCACTCAGACAGGTGTCTCTTCTCCAAGTTCCTACCACTCCCCACCCGTGCTAGAAGCTTCCAGTCTTTTAAATGCTGTTTCCTGCAGGTAAACTCAAACCTTCTTTCCCACCTGAATATGTCTTTGAATCGCTAAAATTCCGGGTCCCAAATAGCAACTAATAAATGCAGAGAGAACTGTAAGTCCCGGATGAGGACCTCTGAGTACACCTAAGTCAGATTTGAGATATTTTAAATGTTAATCTCTAACGAAGGAATTTCTTCTTGGCATGAGACTAGACTCCTCTGTGCTGAGATTGTTGCTTCTATATGGGCATCCCTATTGGGTATCTTGCTACAACTGAATCTTGAAGGAAAACATTATTTAGTAGTACACAGCACCAGTAACGGTGAATAAATATACTGAATTATAGAAGCGAACATCTGCCCAAATGCTCTAGCTGTCAGTATGTGATTAAGTTGGGGCCTTATTAAACGCTTCCTCAGCATCTATTCTACAAGGGATGCTTGATTTCTCAGTGTAGAGTGTAGCTATTGTTGTTGCTATGGCTGATCTATTGATGGCTTGATTATCGCTAGCAAAGGTCAAACGGTGCGTAGTAAGCAGGTATGGTCTTTTTTTGCCATTGAAAATAATGTTAGTAGTTTTTAGCCTATAAAAAGATGCAGCTGGTATGTTCTCTGTAAATCTAAAAATGTGTGTACTGTCTTTTAATATTGGATAGTAGCCGTCTGTTAAATAAGGGGCGAGTCTTGCATTGTAGAACTCTGTTGGGTACTCATCCGGTCCAGGAGTCTTGTTATTGACAAAAGGGTTTTATTGTGGAAACAACATGTCTATTATTACATTTGCCCCAATAAAAAATATGCTCATGAATGTAAAAAAATGAAATAAAAAATAAAAAAGCAAAAATATCTCTCAACTCTTTCCAGCTCAAAACAAGGCTTCATCAGGGGTACAGCATTTATTGGGGCAATGTGAACTATGTTGCAGGAGGATCAAGGCTGGGTTCACATATGTGCAAATTGGATTCAGGTTCCCCCGCATCCAATTCGCATGACAGGCGAGTGTGCCCAGCAATGGAGCTGGGTCACACAGTCTGGGGCGGGCACGGTCCGCATTCCAAAAGGGTCCTGTGTGTCTTTAGGTTGGGCAAAAATTCAGACCTTGATTCGCACCTGAACCGGTAAACAGGGACACACCTGGACCCCATGCTGGAAACCGTGGCCGCACATATGGGAACCCAATCTACAGGAGATCTTTGTGTATTGATGGAGATAGTGGTTTATTAGGAAAGTATTTCTACCAGGCTGGAATGGACATTGTAGTGTGTATAGCTTCAGGAAGGCAGTCAAGCCTCTCAGTAGCCACAGTGACTCTTGGTACTAGTCTATGCCTTTAGGTAGTTGGATGTGGTCAGGATACTGACCCTACACTATACACATCTCTGTGCAGATAGTAGAAATTCTCAACAACGGCAAAAAATATGTCTGCTCTTTGTTAAAAGGTTTTGTTTAGTTCCCTCAAGACGTAGGTTGCTGTACCTATCCTCTATGATTATTATATTATCCCTCTGTACTACTCCTACATTGCCCTATAAGTAAGGTCACACACCTGGCAGTTCTCTGTGACTTCCTTATACTCCCCATGTTATATGTTTTACATAGTTGTCTAAAAAAAACGAAGCTTTAGGCCATGGTGGCTTCGGTATGTGGGTTCAGTGCATCTCTGCTGGTGTCTCCTATTTGTGCTACTGCATTCTCACCCTGTCATAGGCTTTCCCAATGTAGACTACAAATGGCCAAATCAACACACAACCACTTTGAAGCAATCACTGGAGTTCATGTAGACAGGAAGTGATTGCAAAAAGGGTGCAGGGGATTGGCAGCACTGAGGATAAGAAAAAGAAAGGGTGACTCTTTATAACACCAAATATCATCCAGTTAAGGTTTACATTTACTAAAAAAACTTTGTTCAATTTTAAGTGCAACTTTGGAGTCCAACTTTGAAACTTTAAGGCTCCATGCACACTAGCCAACTCCAAAGTTGCATGATTTTCAGTGCAACCTTGGAGTCCGAATTTGATACGACTTTGAAGTGACTTTGATAAGACTTTTACACTCTCTGGCATTGAAGCCGTGTCAAATTCGGATCAAAGTAGTGCAGGAAACTTTTCTGAAGCTGAAGCAACTTCAGTAGTGTCAATCGGTACAGCTCTCATAGAGATACATGGCATTTCACATGTCCTGCGACTTTGGCTCTCACAAATTGGATTTTAAGTTGCAGGAGTGTGAACTCAGCCTAAAGCCAGCAGGCTGAATGAAAAAAACTGACAGCTCAGGTCAGAGCCACTGTACTAACAATCCGATGTTAGTACAGAGATCTCCCCTGCTGTTATATTGTGTTCTGACAGGGGCGTTCTCAACCATTGGGATGATCGGGAGCTAGTTGGCAGACCTTTTTTGGTCATGCCCCTTTGGATTGTGGTTTTGATATAGCACGTGAATCGTGTGAAACGCGTCAACCCATTCTTTCTCCCTCCCTTGTCTGTACCCATCCTGTGCTTTTATGACTATTTTTCAATTGCTAGTGGAGGGGAAGCCTATCTGAGTTCTTTGTTTCGCTTGTGGCTGTTACAGTGGCAGGGCGTGCACTCCACTATACGGCAATTATACTGGGCTACTCTGTATTACAGCCTAAGGTTAACTCACCTGTGAGCAGTGGGATCGTTCAACCCCTTTAAAGTATGTTTGAGTTAGTAACTGTTATGACTCTAATATTTGGTCCATTGGGTCTGGTCATTTATGCTGATAATTTTCCCACTTTGTTGCCCAACAATGTTTTTTAGATTATGAAAATGGCAATGGAAGCAAGAGAGATGCCCCTCCAGGTGAGTGGACCCAGGTGAAGTGAAATAAAGTAATGATGACTTCTCCTACAGGTGCAAGCCTTGGCCCGCCTGCCATAAAAATGCATATGAGGAAAAGAATGGTTGCACACCGGGATCTCGTAAGTCCTTTTATCGTATCTTCCCATAAAGAGCAAAGACAAACACCACAGAAACTCATACTCGTAAGCACAATGTAACCGTGAGAAACGCGTCAATCTGATTCACGTGTTACCATCCTGTGGTGTTTGTCTTTGCACTTTATGGGAAGATACAATAAAAGGAATTTCGAGATCCCGGTGTGCAACCATTCTTTTCCTCATATGCATTTTTATGGCAGGCGGGCCAAGGCTTGCACCCGTAGGAAAAGTCGTCATTACTTTATTTCACTTCACCTGGATCCACTAACCTGGAGGGGCATCTCTCTTGCTTCCATTGTCTGCACTATTTATTTAACTTGAGATGTTGCAGTATTTTTTAAAAGCAGAGATGCCTTTTTACACTTATTGTTGTCACCTGGATTGTTCTGCAAAATATGTGTTTGTGTTACATGTATTATATCTATGTATAGTCCTTTCTGGGTATGTGTGAATTCCTTTTCTTCACTGTATAAAAGATAATATTCCATCTTACTGCAGCATTCGACCATCTCTCATAAAATTATAGCTATATCCCAGAGGTCTCTCTTATCATCCATATCATAAGACCAAGCAGATTGCGGATGGTCTTTGAATTGCTGGGAATTATAAACTGTAGACAGCCATTACTAGGTTCAGTAAATCCTCTTTCTATGACATTTTAGCCAGTTTGACATGAAATGGTAGGTTCAGAATGTGTCCCTCCTGAGTCAGTATGTATCTGCTGTCAGGACGTATATTGTATATTTTGCTGCATTTTCCACTGCAGTCAAATCTCACAGAGATGAAAAAATTGCCCATGTTCCACAACACTATACACTAAGACAGTGGTTCTCAACCCTGTCCTCAAGTACCCCCAACAGGCCATGTTTGCAGGTTTTCCTTTATCCTGCACAGGTGCTTTAAATCAGAGTCAAGGGCTTAGTATTTTGGACAGCTATTTTGTCTAAGAGAAATTCCCAAAACATGGCCTGTTGGGGGTACTTGAGGACAGGGTTGAGAACCACTGCACTAAGATATGTAGGAAAAATCCCATATAATGTATTCTAGGGGCACTGACAGGTACTTTCCCAATAAAGTGGATCTGAACAAAAAAAGTGAAGATTTTATAAGTTAACCACTTGCCCACCAGCCGCCGCCAGTGCATCAGGTTGGCTCGTTCCTACGAATCGCCGTCATTGTATGTTGGTTGTGGGAACGGGTATTGTGGGCGCATGCCAGGGGCGTATCATGAAATTAGTGGGCCCGTGTGCAAGCCCACACTGCACTTATAATCCCCAGCTGTCAACCAGGGACAGATTATCCTTACGTGTAGTGTTGGTCAGAGCACTGTGGGCCCCCCCACCCCTCGGGGCCCGTGTTCAGTGAACACCCTGCACCCATGGATGATACGCCACTGGCGCACGCACCTCCGGAGGCAGGCCAGCGGGGGAGCCAATCAGTGGGTGGGGCAGACTCGAAGTCTGCCGGCCACCCGCGATCATTCCCTGTGTAAACAAGGCAGATCTCTGTTCTGACAGGGAAGATCACACAGATCCTGTCTTTCGGCTATGCAGGGAGACGGATCGGTGTGTTTCCCCAGTGAGCCCATCCCCCATACAGTTAGAAACACCGCCCAGGGAACACATTTAACCCCTTGATCACCACTAGTGTTAACCCCTTCCCTGCCAGTGTAATTTATAAAGTAATCAGTGCATTTGCATAGCACTGATCACTGTATAAATGTCACTGGTCCCAAAAAAGTGTCAAAAGTGACCAATCTGTCCATCACAATATCGCAGTCCCACTAAAAATCGCTGATTGCCGCCATTACTAGTAAAATAAATAAATAAATAATAAAAATGGCATACATCTATTCCCCTATTTTGTAGACGCTGTAACGTTTGCGCAAATCAATTACTATATACTGTATATGCCCATTGCGATTTTTTTTTAACAAAAACATGTAGAAGAATATATATTGGCCTAAACTGATAAAGAAAGTTGTTTCTTTTACATTTTTTTTGCATATTTATTATAGCAAAAAGTAAAAAAATGTCTTCTTTTCAAAACTGTCGCTCTTTCTTTTGTTTATAGAACAAAAAAATAAAAAACGCAGAGGTGATAAAATACCACCAAAAGAAAGCTCTGTTTGTGGGGAAAAAGGGACATAAATGTTGTTTGGGTGCAACGTCGCATGACTGCGCAATTGTCAGTTAAATCTGTATCGCAAAAAATGGTCTGGTCATTAAGGGGGAAATCCTTCCGGTCCTTAAGTGGTTAAAGTGAACATCTAGAAATGTTAACTGTGTACAAGCAGTACTGAGAAAAATTACCTTTTACCATTCTGCAGTGTAAAATACCATAAGCACTGCTGACTCTGACTGTTAACCTCACAAGATCCAGAGTGAGAGTTGGTGATGTCTCTATTGTGTTGCATACTGTTCTCCTTGCTGGAGAGAAAGCTGTGCCTGAAGACATGCAGTCCAAGAACCTCTCTGCTTCTTCATTCATTTTGAGGATCTCTGCTTCCCCCACCTCTCCTGCTGCTTCTTGATCCTTAATACACCAATCATGAGACCATCAGTAACCAGAGAAGCAGCTCATTACGTGAGGAAGCAGAGCCCTGCCTCTACCAATATGGCTGCCTCCACTCAGACACAGTGAAGAAAGAAGCATGGTCATTGAGCAATGAGGAAAAATCATCTGTAGGGAACCTACAGGCAATACTGGTGACTTTATTTGCCTTTTGTGTTTTCTTACTTTTCCTACAGTTTCTGCAGTTCAGGTCTTGAACAGGATTATTATTCCAGTACATCCAATGAATGAAAATAAAAAAAAACTATGCCTGATGTATAAATATTTAAATGTTGTCACCACTGTTCATATTTGTCAGGGTTATCTGATTACCAACATACACACAATAAATCAGTTATTTATTATGTGGGGACCAATTTTACCCACGAATGTAATAAGAGATTAGAAAATGAAGTCAGAAATCAGAGTAAATAGTGTCATTTTGCAGGTAAATCGCTCCATTGTTAGCATATGTCTGACTGTGATTGGGTTGTGCAATTCCCTAAAAAGAAAGAATGAGAGAAAGAATGGCAGCCATATCTTTTTTAGTTTCGCAGCTGAGGTGCTAGAATGCCTGGCAGGCTTTTATCATTGTCTGTGTTCCTGTTAGTGAGGTCCACATTCTCTATTTGTCTATAAAACCATTGGTCCCTGGAACTAAACGTGAAGGCAAATACCAAATTTTGAGCTTTCACTAGAACAGGAATAGAGGGTAATTTTTCCACATATGTCCCATTGATAACTGTCTAAAGCCTTGTTTACATGGGTGGTAAATGGCAGTAAAAATAGGTGGTTGAGCAACATTTTTACCGCTCAGCTAATGGTGGCAATACATGTAACAATCAAATCAAACGGTTCTTCAGAGAATCGGATAATAGGATTGCATCCGTGAAGTATCAAAAAGACACATACTATATAATCGATCGATTCCAAGCAAAATCGATCAATTTAATCAAAATCCTGTTTGTTCTGAGCGTAAAATATGATCACAGAAAAGTAGATAATTTGATATGATTGTTAAATGTTTGCCACATTGAGCAATGCTTTCTATCTTCTGATCGTATTCTACAGTTAGGCTCAGTTCACATTGCCGCGACTTGGGATCAAACTTGTAAGACTGCAAGTCGCGTAACAGGTGAAATCCCATGTTAGTCAATGAGAGACGTCTTAATTATCACTGTTGAAGTCACTCTGGCTTTAGAAAAAGTTCCTGTACTACTTGAAGGCGACCTCTACCTGACTTGTGCCCATAAACTTTAACCACTTGCTTAGTGGGCACTTAAACCCCCCTCCAGCCCAGACCAATTCGCTGTTGCGTCTTGAATGAGAATTGTGCGGTCGTGCGACGTTGTACCCAAACAAAATTTGCATCCTTTTTCCCCACAAATAGAGATTTCTTTTGGTGGTATTTGATCACCTCTGCGGTTTTTATTTTTTGCGCTATAAACAAAGAGCGACAATTCTGAAAAAAGAACAATATTTTTTTACTTTTTGCTATAATAAATAAAAAATAAAAAATGATTTATCAGTTTAGGCCGATATATATTCTTCTACATATTTTTGGTAAAAAAAATTGCAATCGCCGTATATTGATTGGTTTGTGCAAAAGTTATCACGTCTACAAACTATGGGAATTGATTTATGGCATTTTTTATTATTTTTTACAAGTATTGGTGGCGATCTGCGATTTTTATCGGGACTGCGATATTGCAGCGGACATGTCGGACATTTTTTACACTTTTTTGGGACCAATGACAATTATACAGCGATCAGAAATTTAAATAGCCACTGATTACTGTATAAATGTCATTGGCACTTAAGGGGTTAACACTAAAGGGGCAGTGAAGGGGTTAACTGTGTTCCCTGTATGTGTTCTAACTGTATGGGGGCTGGGCTGGTGGTTCCCCGTTCTACTGCTCTTACAGGACATCTTGGGTCTCCTGCAGACATCGAGTCCCCCCGACCCGTGGGCATGCCCACGCCACGTGCGGCAGCCATGAGAGCGTCATGGACGTCCCCCCGGCAATCCAGATCCGCGCTGTAGCCGTCTTTTGGCTATAGCGTGGATCTGGTCTGGTTAATAGAAGTTGCCTCCAAGTCGAATCCTCATCTTAACCTTCATTGATGTGATTTGGTTCCGACATTACAGAAAGATTACACAGGATTCCCTGAAATTGCTTCAAAGTTGCGCCAAAGTCGTGTCGAAGTTACGTCGATGTTGCCTGGCAAAGTCGAACCAAGCCTAAATCTATTAATAATAGATAAACCCACCCATTTATGTTGATGCAAGAGCCAAGCAACAACGAGTCAAACATGTGGCCGGAGATGCACTGTGGTATTTCAATAGAAAGTCCAGCTTGGGCTAGAAGAAAAAAGTATTCAGGAAGTGTCAGGATTGCCTTCTGTGCGCCATTATTCTACCGCCCTACGCAAATCGACCCACGACGAATAGCTTCTTAGAGGAGCAATGGAGACGGCAGCCTGTCTAAAGCCTAATTCAAGGGTATCAAACTCCATTTCATTGCGGGCCGCATTAGCAGTATGGTTGCCCTAAAAGGGCCGGTTGTATCTGGGGGTGGGATACGTACAAAGTGTTGGGTACTAGAGTAGGTTAAGTACAGAGTGCAGATCTCAGGATTGTGCTATGTACAGAGTGCAGGGTTCAGGAGTGCAAAATGTACAACGTTCAGGGGTGTGCTGTATACAGAGTACAGGGTTCAGGAGTGCATTATGTACAAAGTTCAGGGGTGTGTTGTATACAGAGTGCAGGGTTCAGGAGAGAATTGTGTACAAAGTTCAGGGGTGTGCTGTATACAGAGTGCAGGGTTCAGGAGCGCACTATGCATAGAGTGCAGGGTTCAGGAGTGCATTATGCACAAAGTTCAGGGGAGTGCTGTATACAGAGTGCAGGGTTCAGGATTGCATTATGTACAAAGTTCAGGGGTGTGCTGTATACAGAGTTCAGGGATCAGGAGTGCGCTATGCATAGAGTGCAGGGTTCAGGAGTGCATTATGTACAAACTTCAGGGGTGTGCTGTGTACAAAGTGCATGGTTTAGGGGTGCAATCTGCACAGTGTGCAACACCGACCCCCCCCTGAAGCTTCCTTGCATCTCTCTCCTTCTTTGTCTGGCTCTAGTAGCTCCCCTTGCGGGTGGCTTTGCCTCATCTTGCAGGCAGCGGAAGCGGAGGGTGAAAGTTGGAGGTGGCAGAATGGAGTTCTGCCACATTCCGGCTGCAAAACTGGGTGCGAGAGCCACATGACAAGAATAGAAATAGAGAATATTTAGCAAAAAACAAAACCAGAGAGGGGTTTTAGCCATTCTCTACTCTATTCAAAATGGGGGAAAAACTGGTGGTTTCAGATACACTTTAATGGAAGGGGTAACTGTTCCACTGTCTGTGACCTGTGATAAAATTGTCCATATTCATTTGTTGTACAATTTAAAGACAAAAACGAGAGGTGTGAGTTGCCTTGAAAGCTTGCAATCTTACCCAGTTCAGCCAGTAAAAGAAATTCATGTAACTCTCCACTTCCTGCTTACAACAAGGACTTCCAATAGATTCTTCAACAACAAGCAGCATTGTCTTTGCTATTTCTTGACTTTATCAAACTGTGTTCCAAAGTCATTTCAGCCTCCTCTGCACAGGATCTGTAACAAGGGCACCTCGGTGGATGCACATATTTCAAGCAGATTTATGTGCATGAAACTATCAAAATAAAGGCAGCAAAAAATAGCACAGACAAAAGAGCCAAGAAAGTTGCAGATGCAGCAAAACGGAAGGCACTGGAGGCTAAACCCAGGGGTGCTGGTTATTAATAGGTACAGGCAAGGAGATAAATGTGTTCTGGAGCCACAAATAGCCACACGTGAGCTGTTAGCCACACAGTCTAATTAACATGTGTGATAAATAAGTAACTATGCCTTGACAGGTCTTACGCAAGTAATTGTGTTTGGAACTCTTTATGCTCCGGTAGAACAGCCGGTAAGAGTGCAAAATGCAACCAAAAATACTATTTAAAGATCTCAATACTTGAACCTGTACATGAAAATGGTGGACCTGCAGTAAAAACAGCGGCTTTACACCAACTGGTTACTGCACATTATGTAATTCATTTCAATAACAGACTTTCCTACATGACACACATGGTGTGATGGAGCTTCACAAACCTGCTGGGAACTGCTTAATTTTTAAAACGGAGCTCAAAGGGGTTGTAAAGTCTCAAGGTTTTTCACCTTAATGCATTCTATGTGTAGTGCACCAGCCCCCCAGATCCCCCCTTATACTTACCTGAACCTGGTCTTTCCAGTGACGGGGATGAGCACACACACTCCAGGCGGTGTCTCGGGTCCTCATTGGATAGATTGATAGCAGTGCAGCCATTGGCTCCTGCTGTTGTCAATCAAGTCCAAACACACGGGAGCCGTGGGGCGGAGCCGAGTCCTGCTGTCTGTGTCAATAGATGTCAATAGACGCTACAGCAGGACAAGGCAGTGCGCCTGCACGAGTGCCCCGAGGGGGAGCACTTCTCCATCAGGGCACTCAATGCGGGGAGTGCCGCTGAAGGACCCCAGAAGATGAGGATCGGGGTCACTCTGTGCAAAACCACTGCACAGAGGGGATAAGTATAACATGTTTGTTATTTAAAAAACAAAAACCAAACCTTTACAACCCCTTTAACTCCCAAAAATGGAGTTAGTTCAATTTTAATACTCCCCCAAGCAGAATTGTGGGATTTATTTTAGGTGTAAGCAAGGAAATATATCATTTTTAGCCACGCCACCATTCTGGCCTATTGACCTGGTCCTGCGGCCTCCTGGGATACTTACATAACATCTCCCAGGAGGCTGCAGGATTGGCACAGAGCAGCTAAAGGGGTGGTCTGGGGAGCAGTCCAGGGGGCAGGTCCAGTGCGTCATTGGAGCTGGCTGCCTGCACCCGAAAGAGGGCCAGGTGACAGTGCAGGACCTGTTGTGTGGCACCTGAACAGTGGATTGCAGTGGGACAACACTATTCGCTGTGAAGATGAGTATATGCTTTGAAGAACATTACGGGTAATTGAGTATGGCTTTAACCTTTTGGAGTACATGTCTGCAGCTCACAGTGGGGAGTGCAAAATTTGGTACGGCTCTGCATAGAAAACAATAAGCTTCCAGTTTTTTTTGTTAAAGCTTAAATGAACAACTGAAGGTAGAAGCTGATTGGCTACCATGCACAGCTGCACCAGATTTTGCACTCTTCAGTTTTATTAAATCAACCCCAATGTGTCTATGGTTGATTGCTCAATCCGACATGCACGCTGCTTTGACCACATAGGACAGGTACCAGTGTTTGACACATGCACAGTAAACTTTTATTATAGAAGTAGTCATACAAGAACTGCACACCAACACCTTTCATGGTCACATCTTATATCATCTTTCATATTCCGGGATCTATGTTTTTGCCTCAAAATTTGGGGTTGACCCATTCACGTGTTTACAAAGGATAACGTTTAGTGCTCCTTGATCAATAAATAGCTTGTGTGCAGGCGCCAATGTGTAACAGGGGAAGGAACCAACATTTGATTTTTTTTATTCTAGCTATTTTTGTTCTTGTTTTAGCAAATCACAGCAGCTACAAACTAAAAAAGAAAGGTATTTATGAAGCATTAAAGTGGTTTGCTAAGAAGTTATATGTTATAACCATTTTTAAGAACAATGTTTTCCTTTTAAAGGGAGTGTCTCCATGTTTTCTTACAATACAAAAGTACCGAAATGACTAATTAAGCAGCAAAGTGATATAAAATGCATTACACACAAGGGAGTCATTTGTTATGCTGTCAGCAGCAGATTGCCCGCTGGCTCTGCCTTGCCCAACATTCCTGATCATAACAGAATTACAGGCTTTAAAACCAGAAAGAAATCACACCCCAATCATGTATTGCAGGTCTGTGAAAGATTGCAGCTTGACAAGTCCAAAGCCTACAAGGAAGGGCATCCATGCACAAATTGTCCTAAGCCACAATATTATTATACGCAAAGGTATATTCCTATTTTCTAATTTTTGAATGGTTTATTGGGGGACCAAATATACATATATACGTATATATACAAAGATCTCAACCCTACCTGGATGATATTTCCTTTGCTAAGGCACCATATATATATATATATATAAACAACTGCCATGTCTTCTATCTTTAACCACCAGCCCATCTGCTCACAGTAAATGTACAGCAGCTGGTACCAGTACACACTAATGCTCCCCTGGGGCGTGCAGCAATGCAATTCCATGACTGCTGTGTCCAGTAGACACAGCAGATCATGGTGATTGGTACCCAGCCGCTCATGTGATGGCTATGATTGGTCACATGATTAGAATATCAACAAAACAGTCGCTTCCATTCATGACTGTTTTGTTTAGTATGGTGATGCTGTGACTGGCCTACAGCTATCACATGGAGCCTGGCCAATCACGCACACTGTACCATGTGGTTAGCTGTAGCCAATCATAGATCACAATAGTAAGCAAGCTGTCATGAAAACCATTCATGGCAGCTAAAACTATTGCTTACAACAGGGATCATCACTGTTATAAGCAACAATAAGGTAAAAAAAATCCTTGATCACCCCCTTAGTACAGTGTCACAACGGTAACACTGAGCTATTCTGATGACAGTTTAAAAAAAAATAGTAAAAAAGGATTAAAAAAAGTTTAAAAATTAAATAAAATGTATTTATTTATTTTTACATACTACCAGTATCCCTGATCACCACCACACCAGCCATATGATGACACCGTACTGCACTGGTGACAGTGTAAAAAAAGTGAAAAAAACTAATTTATTTAATTTCTTCATTTTTCAAAAAATTGGCCATGCCTCTTTCTAAATACCTTGGACTGTCTACTTTCCAAAAATGGGTCGTTTGGGGGGGGGGGGGGGGGGG
>BLSH010558131.1:1854612-1865485 GCA_018402905.1 Glandirana rugosa
TTAGACCATCGTCAGTCTAACGTCTATACGGGTCAATAATCTGATGTACCGTCTTTCACGTAACGATAAAAAGTCTTCCTTAAGTTCCGTTTTTCATCTAAAAAGTCCTATTACGAATCCGCGTAGATTGTAAAGATCTACATGTGGATTCTATCATTCAAAAGTGAAAAGAGGATGCAAGTGACTGTCTGCGTCGAGAAGTACTGAAACACCCCAAAATACAAGCAGAATGGTCCTCAATTGATCCGTCCCTTTTCTTAAGTCTACCGGGGAGGGGACCCCCGGCAGGAGAAAAGGATGTAATTTTGGGGGGAGGGTCTCCTCGAGAGGTCAAAGTTACGGATCACGCCCACCCTGGAAGGGAATATCAGCCAAACCTAGTTTGGAGGCGTGGTCACCCGACCAGGATCGCAGCCAAAGAGTTCTGCGAAGCCTAATGGCCGTTATAGAAATTCTTGATTGCAGAAAAAAGAAAAAAGAAAATAAAAAAGAAAATGGTCACAATAGGACCGCAGTTCCCTATGAGGAAGCCAGGTCAACTCCTTGCAAACTAGGCATTGAAACTGGAGAGCTCCTCTGGGAGGGGGGTTTTAATGTAGGAAAAGAGGACGGCCCCCAGGGGAGGGGCCATCTGAATTCTTTTCCCTGCCTAGTTAACTCCTGGTAAGACGAACATAAAACCCCACAAAGTCATGAAGAGCTGCGTCTGTCAGTGAACGTAGGAGAAAAGTGAAAACTTACTATCTTAGGTGTACATCTAGAAATGTTAGATGCGCCTAAGCATTATCCTGAAAAATCTACTTTTTGCCTTGAATTCCTTCTGAAAAATAGCAATGCACTTTCTGCCATGTAGTCTAATAACTGGGCATATCTGCAATCTGACTGCTACCAGATTGGGGGTGAGATTTGGTGATGTCACTACTACCAGATTGGGGGTGAGATTTGGTGATGTCACTACTACCAGATTGGGGGTGAGATTTGGTGATGTCACTACTACCAGATTGGGGGTGAGATTTGATGTCACTACTACCAGATTGGGGGTGAGATTTGGTGATGTCACTACTACCAGATTGGGGGTGAGATTTGATGTCACTACTACCAGATTGGGGATAAGATTTGGTGATGCCACTACTGTGCTGCTCACTTGTTTCCATGCCGGAGAGAAAGCTGTCCCTACAGACCTCCCTGCTCCCTGTGCAAGAATCTTCCTGCTCCATTCATTCTGCAGATCTGTGCATTTCTGGCCTCTCCAGCTTGGAAGTCAGCAAAGCTTCTGGTCATCCCCATGGTGAGTGTGGTCCATAACTGAGACTTGCATCTTTAAAATCCCATCTTTTTTTTTGCTATATCTCTTTCCTATGCTTCCTGAATAATACTCCACCAGTCATCAGATCACAAAGTGAATGGGAAAATGGGAAATCTCTGACATTAGAAAACAAAGCCATGTTCCTCTACCAAAATGGCCACCTCTACACAGAGACACAATGCAGAATGCATGGTATATGACTATATGCTTCATTTTTACTCCAAGTTAAAAGCTTGCCACGGTTGTCAAAACTTTTCTTTTTGAGAATCGGCCCTTTAAAATTGCTTCCATACTCCCCATTCTCGAAATCCCTGCTTGGATTCTGTCTAGAAAGTCACATGACTGCAAGCAAAGCGTGTGCACTTAAATTCCCTAATCTTTTGGCATCTCATGTACTGTAACGTATTCAAAAGGCACAAGAAAGCTCCAAGTAGCGGTAATCCATAATCCATCCACAAAGTAAATCGCGTCTATCAATGTGTCTGCACTGGCTGCTGACTATGCATTTTTTAAATGTTTTAGGCATAAGGGATTAACATCACTAGTGCCATGTGCCCTTACGAAAAGAAGATGGGGAAGCCAAGACACTAAAAAAAAAGAAAAAACAGCGACTGAGACTCTTGTAATGTGGATTTATCTGGCCATCCTTCAGCTCAAGGACCTGAAGTGTTAAAAGCTCAGAGCTTTCTGTCTCAAACACAGATAGGACTCATCCGCTCTCTCATCACAGCTGCCGAGACGTTTTTGAGCTAAAGCCTGTCATAAGAAGTCAGACAAAATAAAAAAGCATCTCTGGCTTATTGCGTAAACGCCGCGCTGTCGTCTTCTCCTCCTGGCAGAATAATGAGGCCACTGTACGAGCTCAAAGCCCGGCGAACGGCATCCATGGGAAAATCACTTGTCTAAGATGAGCCAGGAATCTGCCGTTTTTTGCTCATTATCGAAGGACGTTTCCAGACATCACCAGGAGAGTCCTGAGCGCAGATCAAAACCCTCAGACAGGCGAACATGACCCTGTGATCCATATTGTTCTTGATACCGCTATGAAAACTAGCAACATAATGAATCACAAGAAACATAGGGTAAAGGTGATAAAAAGGAAAGGAACTGTGTGCGCCAGTTTTTGAGATGACCATCGAAATCTAGATCTTGGCACATGTAATAGTAATGTGACAAAGTTAACATTTTTTAACTATGTTACTTTTTACTATTTATACAAAAAGTAAAATTATAGACAATATCTTTCTGTGATCTGAATTTATCAGAATGCTACTTTGGCTGTACTTCTCTTTTGGATCACAGGAATGCAGTTTGTTGTGTGAGTGACCCCTTTTCAGGTGACAGCAGGCTAAAGCCCGATGTTACAGAGCTGGTCCAGGCTCTGAAAAGATCCCAACCATATGGTCGGGATCCACCCAGATGCCTCCTGGACTGGAAGCTGGCTAAGCCTTTCGGTGAGCCGCTCAGTGAAGGCTAAGAACTGAGCAATCAGTTGTCTTCTCAGTCTTAGAAGTGGCAGGCGACAGATACACCATCGGATCGATGCTGCATCCACCTAGGCGAGTATTCTTTTTTTTTTTTTTCCTTAAACCCATACTTCTCTTTTGAGCATTTGAGAATATGTAGTAAATCAATTAGCCAAGTCAATTAATAGACAACAAGGTTTGTTTTTGCCAAACACATGTATGACCTTCTTCTGAAACCCGCAAGAGCACTCATGTTTAGGAGCCAACTGTTCAGTGGTCAGATCTTCCACCTTGCATCCTAAGATGGCTTCTGTAATGAGTGGACAATATAGGGAAGGAAAGTGTTTCCATACACAATGCATCTGTCAACCCATTGTCTTCCTTTGCCAGATTCATATAAAACAGCAGCAGCCAAACAGAAAAACAGCTCTTATGTGCTCGTTCACACTTTGCAGTAAGATAAATCCTTTTTTCAGCTTGGCAAGGGAACATTTTGGAAGACGACTCTTGTTTCGAGTGGATGGAGTGCGCTCTACAAGAGGATCCTGCATCTTCATTAACTTACTCATGATAATATTCCTTATCCGGCAAACTCTAAGTGGACTGAAAACAGCCAGATTGCTTGTCTTGTGTTATTATTCCTCGTCGTATGATAAAGCACTTTTCTATTCTCCGCAGGAAGCGACAACTCTTACCACACAGAGCCCATCGCCCAAAAAGACGCAGTCCCTGGGTGACTGCCCAGTTAAGAAGCCCTGCATTAATTACGCCACGAACTTGCCAAAGTAATTAAGCCCCCACAGATTAGAAAAGGAAAGAGGAAAAACTCCACAGGGTGCCCCCTCTGTTTCCAAAGCTGAGATTGAAAAGCTTATAATTTCCATTTTTACTAGAAAAAAATGTAAAAATTAGTATATACATAAATGTGTCTTTTTTAAATATTCTATAAAATAAAATAATAGTAATAATAATAGTAATGGCCAACTGGCACAATCTTTTCCTTTCACAGCAATCCCTGGATCGAACAATATATTCTAAGGTTGTACCTCTGCTTTAACCTAGAAAGTATGTCAACGCTCTGAGCCACCCGATAATGTCTGTAAGGGGCCTGAAATCTGCCTGAACTCTCTGAGCTTTATGTTTACTGGTACATTGGTGGGAGCGTGACCAGAAAATCCAAAGCATGAATAAAGTAGATCAGATCTCAAACATTCTAGTAACAGTAATCGTGTCTAGGCCAGCCTTTATCAACCTTTTTGAACACAGAGAAAGCATTGAAATATGTTTCTGGTATCAGTGAACCCCTATAAAAAAAATGACTATATCCACATCTCACAGAGCATTAGTGTGGTGGTCACTGCGAAGACTGTTCCTTACATTTGTGGTCATCTGGAAGAATGCCCTTTAAAGTACAACTAAAGGCGAAACTTTTTTTTTAGTTTTGGATAGAATATTAGAACACCTGACAGTTTTTATTGCTGTCTGTTTCCCATGTTAGGGAGATTTGCCCTCTCTATTTGTCCTGTTTACCATTATTTTCGAAAGTGAAAGAGAATATTCCAAATTTTGGGTTGTCCCCAGAAAAGTAATAGAGGAAGAATCTTCCAAAGGGGACACTAGTTCTGGTGACCTGGCGGCCCCCAAGGGATTTCCTTAATTAGCAGGGATTTCCTCTCACTTCCTGTTTTGGCTATGGAACAGGAAGTGAAGGGAAAGCTCCCCAATGGGACACATATGGTCAAGGATTCCTTAGCAACCTCTGGAGGAACCCTAGTATTTCACAGAACCATGGTTGCGAAAGGGGGTGCATGGAAAAAATGTAACTTTTTGTTCTGAATTCCTTCTGAGCCTTTCCTGAGCCTTGTAGCTGTTTCTGATATCTACAGGGGCATAGAATGGGACAAGGTATGGCAAGTCTGAGAATGAGAAAATATCAGCTGCAGGGAGAACACAGGCAATACTGGTGACTAGTACTTTGTCCTCTGCTTGCCTTTTTTGGGGACAGTTTCCACAGTTCAGGTCCTCATTAAATGAAGTTAAGGATGACTTATTTGCATTTCTTCTTATGTCTCTCTGTACCATAATTACATAGTTAGTCAGGTTGAAAAACGATACAAGTCGATCTAGTTCAACCAATAAAAGGGAAAAAGAAAAAAAAATAATATCATACAATCCCATACACACAATCCTATACCCACAGTTGATCCAGAGGAAGGCAAAAAACCCCAGCAAAGCATGATCCAATTTGCTACAGTGGGGGGAAAAATGTATTCCCAATCCCCTGAGAGGTAATTGGATATTCCTTGGATCAACTTTATCTATAAAAGTTAATATTCAGTTATATTATGTACATTTAGGAAAGAATCCAGGCCTTTTAAAGCAATCTACCGAGCTGGCCAGATCCAGCTCTTGAGGGAGTAGTAGGTTGATTTACTAAAGGAAAAAAAGCTAATCACTTTGCAAGAGAAGTTGAATTTGCATGGGAATTTTAGTGAATGTGGTGAAATTTCACAAACAATAACCAATGATGCATAAGAAAAAATAAAAAACAGCATTTTGCGTGAACGTAATTGCACAATGGAAGTTAGCAGAGCTTCATCTTATTTACTAAGTCCGGGGATTATTTCCTTGAAAAATGCAACTTCCCTTGCAAAGTGAAGTGTACAATGTCTCTCAAAATGCAAAATGGCGCTGCTCCTGTGTAGTCACCATTGCATCAAGTAGCCCTACACAATGCCCTTTGGTTCATTGGTGCACCTCTCTTTCTTTATACCATCCAAGGGCTGTTGAAATTCGGAATTAGCACCCAACTCTGGGAAAACTGCAGCTCAGACACTGCTGCAGCTTAAAATCATGCAAAAAGAACAAGCAAATGCACAAAATGTAACAAAATATAAAATAACTGGAGCTTTTTGATGACCATAGTTCTCTTTTAATGCAGAGCACAGAAAGATTGCAGATTTGTGTTTGCAACATTCCTAACTGTTCCCCAAATCTTCTCTGGTTAAAGCCTGATTTGAAATATCAGCTAGTGTGCAGGGGAAGACTAGAATTTCCAATAAGGGATAGCTTCAGGTACTTATTTATACCTAGCGTGTTTGGGGGGAAAAATAGTTTAGCTATTTTCAATCATAATATATGGATAAACTGCATTTTGTTTTCCGTCTGCCTCCAGTTCTTCTTTAAAATGCAAACGGTGCGGCTGTAATCTGAGCCCAGAACGGAAAGCGCGTGGAAGATGGATTTAATAGCCGCTTTCGAAAGAGCCGATTGTTTGTTTAATCATTACAGCCGTATGGGCAAATTCATTTCCTTTCCAGGTACTTTGAGGCATGTGACACCCAATCATTTCTGAGCGCAAAAAGTCAATTTGCACTAAAACTCGAACCATTTGCCATGCTTCCCTAAGTCCGCCTGAGCACATCTGAAAGTGCGCAATTATAGCTAAGTAACTGCGTTCCTTGAATATGGGAAAAGATAAGTAATGGTCTACGCTAAGGCAAAATGCCTTCATTACTAGCGATAAACAGCCTGAGATCTGCGCATTAGAAAATTAACATTGCAAAACATACAGGGATGGAGCATTGAGCAAAAACCTCGACTAGTGAAAACAGATTGTATACATATGTCTGGTATGGGCCAGTTATCACACAATCGCAACTCATTGCTGGTGAACTGGAGCAACACAGATTAAAAGGCTGCAAGCTATACCATCCCTATGACCAAGTACTTTGTGAAAGTTATTTTACAATTTGCCTAAATGCCCCCATAAGTTTTCAGTACATGAAGCATTTCAGAAAATGTTTGCATGCAATAACAAAATATTACCATGGGCAAAGCAGAGGGCTTGCATACTTAATGAGCAAACATGGCTGCCCCCATGTACATATAGAATTATAAGTTATAGAAAAAAGCTTTTTAAACCACTCATCAATAATCTTTCACCCAAATGTTAAAATACAGATTATTCTATGCTAACAAGGAAATACAGAAAGACTCAAAACACGATGACCTGCACACAGCCACTCCTTCTTTGCAATGTCTGAAACTGGGAGTTAAAAAATCTCGCACCCATGAAGCAGCAGAAGCTTCCCCCATTCTGGTCCTTGTACAATGTACCATCAATCATCATGATATAACGGAGGGGAAAGGTACAGACAAAAATCCATTTCAGGGTGTCAGGCACTGGACTACATATTAGCGAATTTCCCATTAAGCTATAAAGGATGAGGCCTCAAAATGGAACCACTGGGACCTCATTCTTTTTACAATTCTTTTTAGGAATTTGATCGCAACCTAGCTCAGTGCAAGAGTTTCTGGAAAACTCAGACAAGCATTGAGTGCAACCGCCCACACTCTGCGAGGAGACGGTCATATTCTCCACATGTACTGAAATAGCTAGATTGACCATAGGACAGGTATCCAGCGACCTTATAAGTGAGTATTAACATAAGCAAAATTAGGGCACAAAACGGGACCTTAAGTATGCCACTGAGAACTGAATCTGCACAAAATTAATATCAAAGTTTTACAAAATTTTATTGAATTACATGTTAAAAAATATTAAAACATCATAGTGTATACCAGGGGTCTCCAAACTTTTTAAACAAAGGGCCGGTTTACTCTCCTTCAGACTTTAGGTGGGCCAGACTTTGGCTAACAGGAATAGAACATTTTCCAGGCCTCAGTAGAAGTAAACAGTGCCCCACCTTCAGTATTAGGGGGAGAAATAGTGCCCCATTGTTGGTACCAGTGGCATGAATTATGCCCCATTTTTGATGTCAGAGGGCAGCATAGCGTCTCATATCAGTGGGATGAATATTGCCCCAAGGGCCAGATAAAGGCAAGCAAAGGGCTGCATCTGGCCCCTGGGCCACAGTTTGAAGACTCCTGGTGTATACCACACAAAACAGAGTTTGAAGATAAAGCTAATACTTAATGAGCTTAAATTGAGTTAATCAATGATAAGATAGTACGTTGGTCTATGCGTTTCGCAGGAGCCCCCACTTCTTCATGACCACATAAATTGAGTACTATGTATCGCTCTAGTTCTGTGATGGTAGGTAAGGGATATCAACTGGTGTCAACAATAAAAGAAAAGATCTCCAAGTGGGAATAGGCCTACTGGCCCATGGGATAAACCCACAATCCAAATGGGTTAGCTGGTGGGTTAGTAGCACGGATAAGATGGTATACTGGATCTCCAGATCTGGGCTAGTATGTATGGGTAGAATGTAAAGTTGTTCCATAGGGCCCCTATATTGAGTGCCTTAAATGATCCCCATTGTACGTCATATATCCTCTGACCGGGAAAATCGGACAAAAGGAGTGCTGCCTCAGATGTTCCTTGACCGAATGATATCTTATATGTGAGTGCATGCTTGCTACAATTTTTGGCATACTTTTCACATACATACAACTGAATACTACTTTTAGAAGGATTTCTCACTGCTTTCTATGGCTTTTTTTCTCCTTGTCTCTGCTCATCTGGAGCACCACTGACTCATTCCCATTAGGCTGGAGATCTGATTTAAAAGTTCAGTGTTGTATGACAGGTCCTCTTAACTGGTGAAATATTCCCACCATATTTGTGCAAGCTTACAAAAAAATGGTTCATTCTTAATAAAACTAACAAGAAAAAAGGTCAGCAGGATCTGGTTGTCCGGGGTTACGGCAGCATTTGCACATTGCATGCATACCATCATTATACAAGAAGCAAAGTGTTAATCAATTCCTTTGCAGCAGATGGCCAAGGTTAAGAGCCAATGGGCTGGCCTGGCGTGAAAGCCGTTCCATCTCTGCTTCTTCTCAATGACTGTTCTCTCTGGAAGGTCAATGCACACTTTCTAAGTAAACCCGGTCCTCCTATCTGTCTCGGTGACAGATTAGTACACAATCAGACAAATGTGCTCTAGCTATATAACTATATACGTGGGTAAATATAACAAATGGCTAGGTTAGCTGCAGCTTGTCAACAAATAAATTACACCGCTGACATAACATCTCGTGTTCTCTAGAACAGATCTGTATTTGTGCCGGCCTGCACAGAAGGATTCAGGACACGGGCAAGAAATTGGAGGGGTAAACAGTGATATACAGTATATATATACTTTATATTGCTGAAGGTCAATGGTTATCTTATAGTGTGAAAGTCTAAGGTGAACAAGTCAATTATCCATAGCAAATAATAGAGTACTAGAAGAGTAATAGAGTAATAGAATGATAGAAGACTTTTTTTATATATATATATAATAAAAATATAACAAGTTAATATAAATGTTTTCCTACTTTCATTGCAATGGGAATTTCCTGCTACCCTCACACATTAGGTTTCTGTGCCCGCCTCTCCCCTGCATCATGCTAACTAACAGTACAGCTAACACACCACTCATGGTAAATGATGGTGTCTGTAGTTCAGAATTAAGCACATTTTGCAAACTAAATGGAGACATAGTATGAGCATGTAATACTTATAAGAAAAACAAAAAGAATGTTTGATACCTCACCATGACTGCCAATATATATGTATGAATGCTTAGCTTATCATCTGTATCTGACATGACCCTGCTGTATAGTCTAAGACCAGGGAAAGAAAAGTCTTAGTCTCCATTACACGATAGGACATTTGCCTGTTCTGCTCCTACATGAGCCACACTCTCAATCAGTCAGCTCTGCATAGAAACCAATCACCTTCCAGTTTTTTTTTTTTGTCAAAACTTAAAGCGGAGTTCCACCAAACAGAACTTCGGCTTATCTGATTCCTCTCCCCCCTCCTCCGGTACCACATTTGGCACCCCATAGGCTACACTGCTGGGTTCCCTTAGCCGCACTGGCGGCGGCAGCACCCAACAGCCGACAAACATCGGCTGGAGTGCCGACATCGCTGGATTCCAGGATAGGTAAGTGTCATATTATTAAAAGTCAGCAGCTACATTATGTGTAGCTGCTGACTTTAAATTTTTGGAAAGGGGGGGACTCCGTTTTAACTGAACAAGCTGAAGGTGTGTAACAGAGGGAATACAGCGGTTTCCTATATAGAAAACTGCTGCAGATTCCCGCCACGTGCAACCCTGTCGTATTGGGTGTGAGCTGTCAGTAGTAGTTCCTCTCTTTGCATGGTGCCCAGATTACACTTCATGAGCTTGCAGGGTTAACAACCCTCCTCCTCCCTCAGCTCTGAGCAGGGATCGGGTATAGCTGTCAGATCAGTGAACCAGTGTGCCCCTGTGCCTTTAAAGAGGGGTGGGCTCCTTCTAGGCTCACTTGCCCTCTGCCTATCCATTATAATGCATGTGCTTCTTCTACTATGGAAGCTCTCAAAAATGTATAGTTAGAACTCTGGCTAATAATAGGGTGCCTTATTGCAGCCTCCGCAGCTTACGCATGTATTTGCAAATGTGTGCAACCTAAACCCTTGTTTTTAATGCAAACTGTTAGACAGGTTAATTTGGTTGGTTGCAGGCTGGCTGACAAGCTGGGAATTTTCTTTGGTTTGGTTTTACATGCATTGCCCTTCCATGTGCTCCTTGCCACTAAGACCAGTTAAAGGTGGGGGCAGTGGCCATTTGTTTGTATAGCTGTAAGAGCCCTTTCACACTCGGGCGGCAGATCCGTTAGCGGTAAAGCACTGCTAGTTTTAGCGCCGCTTTACTGCTGCTTAACCACTTGCCGACCGCCGATCGGCATCTGACGGCGACAAAGTGGTTCGTTATCGCAAAACGCCGTCATACGACGGCGGCTGCGATAACGCGCACTGTGAGCGCGCGCGCGCCGCCGGAGGCGCGCCCGCGCGCTCACTGTGTCCGGGGGGGTCCAGGGAGCGGGTGCGGCGGCTTTGATTGCCGCCGGCTACCCGCGATGGCCCCCCCGGAGCGAATGAGCGGAGGTCCGTGTAAGTAAACACGGACCTCCGCTCTGTGTGAGGGGGAAGGGAAGTGATCACAGCCTTCTCGTACATGAAGGCTGTGATAACTTCCTTTCCCCAGATAGGCAGTCCCCAATACAGTTAGAACACGCCCAGGGAACATAGTTAACCCTTAGCGCGCCCCCTGCAGGTTAACCCCTTCACTGCCAATGGCATTTACACAGTAATCAGTGCATT
>BLSH010558131.1:1865894-1913487 GCA_018402905.1 Glandirana rugosa
AGAAGTGACGCGTACACGGGCCACTCCATCCGTGTAGATCATGTGACGTATAGAGGACTTGGTACGTCCAAATCCTCTATACGTCCCGTTACAATGTCGCACGACCGCGCAATTTTCAGTTAAAGCGACGCAGTGCCGAATCGCAAAAAGGGCTCCGGTCCTAAAGCTGGAAATCCTTCCGGGGCTGAAGTGGTTAAGCGGCGCTTTTAACCCCCAAGAAGGGGTTAAAGTGGTTGTCAACGTGTGACAGCCACTTTAACCTACAGGTAAGCCTATAATAAGGCTTACCTGTAGGTGCCCTGCATATCTCCTAAACCTGCATGGTTCAGGAGATATGCAGTGTACTAGATGTGCCTACCTCACCGGGCACATGCGCAGTGAAGAAACGGTCTGCCGTGACTGGCGCTAAAACGCCTGACAACTGCCTCAGTGTGAAAGGGGTCTAAGATCAGAGCATGCAGCTCTCCAGCCTGTCACAGCCACAGAATAGAGATCTGATTGCTCCTAATTAACAACGAAGGCCTCTTGACCCCCCCCAGGAAAAGAGAACCTTGACTGATGGGGGCATGGCCAGGAGCTGGGCATAAGCAGTCGGTAAGTGTTCAAATAGGATTGGATGCAGTCATGGGGGATGGGTTGGGCCTGAGCTCAGTAAAAGGCACTGCCCCAGGGAATTCTGGGCCTTTGGAAGACAACGTGGCTGGAAGAGCTGCCCACCCTCCCGCCCCTAATTTCTTTTGATGGTTTGTCACAGCTTGCTGCGCTTTCTTGACCTTGCCAGCATTAAAAAGTTGCGGTAATGGGCTATGCCCTGGAGTGGAAACTGGAAGTAGGCTGTCTGTCCAGCACTTATGGTAAGGACAGGCTCCTTTTGGAATTCAACTAGTTAAGGTTAAAGCGTGCTCACAGTATATCTGTGACTGGCACTGGTTTAAAGTGTTCACATGTTCTGTGTTGGAATTTAAAGAAAGCTGTGGCCTTGCCCTTTCCAACCTAATGGTTGTAAGTGTGGTTTGTTATATGGGATGGGGGCAAGGAGGGTTTGTGCAGTATGTCAACAATGGTTTTATGCCTAGACCCATTGCGCCTCAGTAGTCAAGGAGCTTGTGCCCCTTTATTTAATTAGGAGTAGCATCTACTTCATGTTCTACATTTAGAAGAGTTGCGCATGCATATTCTTGCCCAACTCCTTTCTAATTCCCCAGATTGGCTGGTAGCACCGTACTTATTTCATCTCCTCCTTCAGAGGTCCCCAGGAGCGCCAAGGATAATAACTTCAACCCCCTGCTTAAGGTTATTATGCCAACTTAAAGAAGTAGCAGGTTTCTTTTCAGTTTAGTGGTTTACAGTTAAAGGGCGTTCTTTTTTTACAGAGTCTAAATTTACAAGCTTCAGGCTTCTTTTTACCCGCCGTTATAAAAAAAGGCTTCCTATATAACTTAAATACAGTACAGACCTAACCACCCACAATGGCAACACACAGCAAAACAGAAATGCGTTTGTGATTATTCCGCCCTTGCCCGCCCCTCGTCTCCTAACACTGATTCTCTAATAAAAGAGGCTCTCTCTATTTTTATCCAGTAAGTCAGTGTGTACTCGGTCACTAAAGCTTCCCACGGTGTCCACACAGAAACCTTGCAGTAGGAAGGTTTATATTTCTGAGTGATGAATGAAAAAATAACAGCGGGGAACCACCTTTTCCATCACGTTCCCAAGCTTAAGAGGGTGTTTAAAATAAACAGGGCTGTATAGTTATTCTAACAGATTCTACGTGAAGGTGTTTATACACCAGGTCCTAGGATGTCTGCAATTTAATGGACGAAGATCAACAACAACCAGACAACATGCAGGGTGAGTCACCATGCAAAGTAATGTTTACTTATGAAATAGATGCCTAAGGTGTTTCAGCTAAAGCTAAGCAAACTGGCCATTTGCAGGCTGGCGATGTCTTTCATTTAGCCAGTTTGAAGGCAAGACTAGTCTGCTGGACTTCCAAGCTCTATTCAAATGCTTCACCCACTCTTGGCTGGCCATACACTATACAATTTTGTTGTTCAACTTTCCTTTAGATTTACCAAAACCATATTGCCACTTCCTGACCGCCATACGACTATAAGCGGTGACAGCGTGGCTCTGTTCCGCGAATCGCCACTTATAGTCGTCACTTTAGTGCACGGCGGCTAGGGGGCGAGCACACGCCGCCGCACGCTCCCTGAGCGGGGCCGTGGGTCAGGCGGACTCGATGTCTGCCGGCGACTGGGCGATGCCCTGTTACAGAACGGGGAACCGCTGATGTAAACACGGTGGTTCCCCGTTCTGACAGGCGGCAGGTCACTGGGTCAGTTAGATCTCTGGTGCCCCTGCCAGTCCAGCCCCCATACAGTTAGAACACGCCTAGGGAACACAGTTAACCCCTTCACTGCCCCCCTGCAGGTTAACCCCTTCCCTGCCAATGACATTTATACAGTAATCAGTGGATATTTAAATTTGCTGTATAAATGTCATTGGTCCCAAAAAAAGTGTCAAAAATGTCCGACATGTCCCGATAAAAATCACAGATCGTCGCCATTACTAGTAAAATAAATAAAATTGTAAAAATGCCAGAAATTCATTCTCATGGTTTGTAAATGCGACAACTTTGCACAAACCAATCAATAAACGCCATTTTTTTTACCACAAATATGAGGAAGAATATAAATCGGCCGAAACCGATGAATACATTTGTTTTTTTTATATTTTTCTTTTTGGATTTGTATTTTAGCAAAAAGTAAGAAATATTGTTTTTTTTTTCTGCAAAATTGTCGCTTTTTTTGTTTATAGTGGTGATCAGAAATGACACAGAGGGGATCAAATACCACCAAAAGAAAGTTCTATTTGTGGGGAAAAGAAGGGTACAACGTCGCACGTCCGCGCAATTGTCAGTTAAACCAACACAGTGCTGAATCGCAAAAAGTGCTGTGGTCCTAACATGGGAAATCCTTCACCTGATGATCCAGCCAGCAAGTCTGCAGTTTTTCAAAAGGATAAGATCTCCAGCTGAACCACAGAATCCATTTACATGGATGAGACATACCATTTAACACTGGCATGGGGGATTAAAATGATCAGCTTTTATTTATCCATGTACAACATTTATCCCCAAAGGAATAATATATTGTTTGTTGTAACTGATTATAAAGTGTGAGCTGGAGTATGGCTTCAATTTGTTAGTGTGTTGAAATCTGCCAATACATTTAATGCTCTCCTCCCCCCAGACTGACAATGCTGCTGTCTGCTGTGCTTCCTGTGCCCATTCATTGTCCATCATGTGCTACTGGTCAGATCACCAAGTGAAAAGAGGGAAAAAAAGAGAAAGAAAAGAAAACGGATGCAGCCACCACATCTAACTATTGGTAAGCTGCAATATAATGCATTTTTGGTTTTGGGTTTATAACCGATTTTTTAACCTCCTTCTGTCCGTGCTATAGCCGAAAGATGGCTACAGCTCGGGCCTAAACTGCGGGGAGGGCATCTATGTACAGCCTCCCATGCATAAGCTGCTTGCATGCCCCCTTTGGGGCGCTCAGCTCACTCTGTGATCAGCAAGTCCACGAGACTCAGTTGGTCATAGATCGGAGTAAGGGGCCGATCCCAAACCCTTACCATGTGATCAGCTGTCAGCCAATCAGCTGATCACGTGATGTAAACAGAGTCTATAATCGGCTATTTTTGTTTTCCTCATGCTGATAGCGTAAGGAGAACAAAAAACCCAGATCATCGGCTTTAGTCAGAGGGACATTGGTCCCAAACACGGAGAGTCACTGACGCCTCATCTGTGCCCATAGGTGCCACCTATCAATGCCCACCAGTGCCACCTATCAGCGTCACCTACCAGTGTCATCCATCAGTGCCGACCATCAGTGCCCATTGGTGCCACCCATCAGTGCCGCCTTATCAGTACCCATCAGTGCAGCCTATCAGTGCCCATCAGTGCTGCTTATCAGTGCAGCCTATCAATGCCTCTCAGTGCCCATTAGTTCAGCCTTATCAGTGCACATCAATGAAGCAATCTATGAAAACTGTTTTTGGTCTTTTTTTTGTTTGTTTAGCAAAAATAAAAGCCCCAGTAATTATTAAATACCACCAAAAGAAAGCTCTATTTGTGTGCACAAAAATGATAAAACATGTCATATTGCATGACCATGCAATTGTCATTCAAAGTGCTACAGCGCTGAAAGCTGAGAAGGGGGTTTAAGTGCCCAGTAGGCAAGTGGTTAAATGACATCTTTAGCTGACCCTTTAAAGAGTTGTACCCATATTTTGAGTATTCTAAACATGTGAAAAAATCTGTGTAAATGTCCCACAAGTATGCTTCTGTTGGTGCAATTAGAAAAACTGGATAAAACGCATGCTCTGATACCCCAGGGGTGCTGAACCCAGAACCCACTTTTTTTTACTCTTTCTTTCTCTTATTCCTTCCTGCTTCCTCTGTTCTTATTATTGGAAGTTCTTTAAGGATCTTGTGCAACCCTCTGGGCCCTATTAATAAACCCTGCTAAGCCTGAGCTGACCTCTTCTGGATTTGGGTCCAGTTGCTAATGTTTGTAACGCTAGACCAAGGTTTCTCAACCAGGGTTCCGTGGAACCCTAGGGTTCCTCCAGAGGTTGCTAAGGTTCCTTGAGCAATGAGCAATTTCTGCCTCTCAGATAAGTTCCCACTAAAACCATTGGTCTTTTTAGCTATCTGTAAGATGGTGGGTCTTCCCAATGACCACAAGGATAAAGAGCATTCTTCGCACTGACCATCACACTAATGTATCATGAATTGTAGATATTGTAATTTTTAGCAGGGGTTCCTTGAGGTCAGAAAGATATTTTAAGGATTCCTCTGTGTTGAAAAGGTTGAGAAAGGCTGCATTAGACTGTTCCTTTAGAATTTTATGGCAAATGCTATTATTATTGCTGTTGTTTGAAGTGGCCTTGCTGCTACAATATTCGCATTCCCCTTTGGACCACTGATCTTATTGTATACCGGTCTGTTGTGGACTTCATGTGGTGTCCGTTATTTGTTATTTTCTTCCTTTCTTTGTTTTGTAAAATGAAAAACGTAATAAAAAATTGTAAATTAAAAAACAAATAAATAAATAAAAAAAACTGGATAAGCATTCTTTAGAAGTAGACCTCCACAGCCATGGGCCCAGGAGTTGTCATATTATATCTCCTCTATCAGCCTTGCTCCGAAGCTAAAAAGGGCTGGAATGGCCGGCTTCACCGTCTATGAACAAATAATCAAACAAGTCAAGTGTGGTGTATTTATTCTACACTCCTATAAGCTGATTTTTGTATATCGTCAATAACACACCTGATCCCATAAAGTTGCCGGAGGTAAAACAGAGTATGAATGTGACTAAGGGGACAACATGTTGAATTGTGATTTATTATACAATCAGCTAGGACATAATGTACCATTGATTCACTTAGGTAAAGGGTATCTTGCAGTCACTCAGGGCCTAGCTAAACATTAGGGGAAATATAGAAGATTGATTTCAGCACCATGGACAAGGCTCACAGCAATAGCGTATCGGGGGGAGTTAATGTTTTAAAACAGCAAAATTCAATAGCTTATAACCAAATCTCTTTACCTTTTGTACAATGAAAAAATACTTTCATCATTTATTTTTATGTGTGTTTTAATATTTACTGGAAAGGGTAAGGTCACCCATTATATCTGCAGATCCCAGCCTGTGACGGCCACACTGCCGTAACAAAGGAAACTGCAGGAAATAAAACAAAAAATAAAAGCATCTAACCAATATTAAATAAAGCCTTTAATAAAGGAAACATACTGTATAAACTGCCACTGCAAAAATGTAAAAAATGCTACATTCCTGGCTGTTATGCCAATTTTCAATGGATTCAATTTGCTGAGTCATAAACCTGCAACACGTATGCAGCTTGGGGGTTCTGATTTCAATCTGCTGCATGTTTTTACATTTTATTTTTTCGGGCAGTGATAAAGTAGCATTTTCAGAAGCAGGTCCAAAATGTGTCAGCCTACGTATTTGCTACACTATATTGTCAAAAGTATTGGGACACCTGCCTTTACACACACATGAAGTTCAATGGCATCCCAGTCTTAGTCCGTAGGGTTCAATATTGAGATGGCCCACCCTTTGCAGCTATAGCAGCTTCAACTCTTCTGGGAAGGCTGTCCACAAGGTTTAGGAGTGTCTATGGGAATGGTTGACCATTCTTCCAGAAGAACATTTGTGAGGTCAGGCACTGATGTTGGAGAGAAGGCCTGGCTCACAGTCTCCTCTCTAATCCATCCCAAAGGCGTTCTATCGGGTTGAGGCGGGGCAAGTTCCTCCACCGCAAACTCGCTCATCCATATCTTTATGGACCTTGCTTTGTGCATTGGTGTGCAGTCATGCTGGAACAGGAAGGGGCCATCCCCAAACTGTTCCCATAACGTTGGGAACGTGATATTATCCAAAATGTCTTGGAACTAAGAGGACAAGGCCAACTCCTGAAAAACAATTCCACACCATAACCCCCCTCCACCAAATGATTTGGACCACCAATGATTTGGGGTTGTTTTTCAGGGGTTGGGCTTGGCCCCTTAGTTCCAGTGAAGGGAACTCTTAAGGTGTGAGCATACCAAGACATTTCCAACAATTTCATGCTTCCAACTTTTTGGGAACAGTTTGGGGATGGCCCCTTTCAGTTCTAACATGACTGTGCACCAGCGCACAAAGCAAGCTCCATAAAGACATGGATGAGCGAGTTTGGGGTAGAGGAACTTGAGACCTGACCTCAACCAGATAGAACACCTTTGAGATGAATTAGAGAGGAGACTGTGAGCCAGGCCTTCTCTCCAACATCAGTGCCTGACCTCCCAAATGCGCTTCTGGAAGAATGGTCAAACATTCCCATAGATACTCTCCTAAATCTTGTGGACAGCCTTCCCAGAAGAATTGAAGCTGTTAAAGCTGCAAAGGATGGGCCAACTCAATATTGAACCCTACGGACTAAGACTGGGATGCTATTAAAGTTCATGTGCGTGTAAAGGCAGGTGCCCCAATACTTTTGACAATATAGTGTACATTGGCTTTGGATAGACCAGTCTATTTGATAATAGCTAAATTCCATACCTAAAAAGGATTAGGTGTGTTTCACCATAGGACCATTCCTTATATTATCACTTAGCAGTTGGTATAAGTCAGTATGTAACCTGCTTTTCACATCAGCCTAGACTGAGAGGCTACACAGGCAAGGGAACACAAGCAAGGCAGCTGAAAAAAACATGCCTCTAAGTGAAACAAAGCCGTTTCATTGAACTTCTTGTTTTAATTCCCTCTCAAAGTCCATAAACCCTCCTACATTTATGCGTTGACACTGAGCATGTGAGACGAGGACACGACCGGGTTATAATTGGAAAAGCATTCCCCATGAGCCTCACCTCTATCTCAGTGAGGCAGATTGAACGCGATCTTGATTTGCCGCGCCTCTTGTGAAACAAGCACATTTCAGCAGTGGATATTCAGCAGCATCTAATGCAATAAAAATAAAAGAGATTTCATCTCTAGCATATCAGCTAAAATAATTAAAAGCCACTTATAGGACCATGGCCAGCCGGCAAAGTCATTTCTGGCATGTGTTCTGCACACCGAAATTAACCCTTTTATTGAGGCTTGCTCTATTGGATGTGGTAAGAAGGTTAGTTCAGCTCTGTAAAACAATATGCAAGCTCTAACTAGAGTGGTTGAAACTATATGACAACCTTACTGATGTTTATAATGCATTGTATTTTATATTGTATATTCCAGTTTCCTAATTTATACTGATCTCTACCTATGAAATCCTGTAAGGTCCCTTCACACGGGTGATCTGATCAGGTCTGCCTGTCAGCTTTTCAGGTGGACCTGATCAGAAGGTCCATGCATTCTAATGGACCGGTGGGTGTAAATTGACTTGAGTTTGTTTACATCTGCTTACCTCTGGGTCTGATCAGGCCCGCTAAAAAAATGTAGGAGGACTGCATCCTCTTCCGTTTGCATGGATAGGATCAGAGGCAGCCGGGTATAAACAGAAAGCAGTGACCGTTTACTCCCGGACACCCATAGTTACATAGTTAGCCAGGTTGAAAAAAGACACAAGTCCATCTAGTTCAGTTACTAAAAAAAAAAAAGATTATATATATATATAACCATACAATCCCAAATACACAATCCTTCACCCACAGTTGATCCAGAGGAAGGCAAAAAAAACCCCCCAGCACAGCATGGATCCAATTTGCTATAGCGGGGGAAAAAATTCCTTCCTGATCCTCCACGAGGCAATCGGATTTTCCCTGGATCAACTTTACCTATAAATGTTAGTACCCAGTTATATTATGTACATTTAGGAAAGAATCCAAGCCTTTTTTAAAGCAATCTACTGAGCTGGCCAGAACCACATCTGGAGGGAGACTATTCCACATTTCCCAGTTGTAACTGTGAAGAAACCTTTCCGTATTTGGAGATTAAATGTTTTTACCTCTAGAGGTAAAGAGTGCCCCCTTGTCCTTTATGATGACCTTAAAATGAATAACTCAACACCAAGTTCACTATATGGACCACTTATGTATTTGTACATGTTGATCATATCCTCCCTTAATCTCCTCTTTTCAAGAGAGAATAAATTCAGTTCCTCTAATCTTTCATCATAGCTGAGCTCCTCCATGCCTCTTATTAGTTTGGTTGCCCTTCTCTGCACTTTCTCCAGTTCCCCGATATCCTTTTTAAAAACTGGTGCCCAAAGCTGAACTGCACATTCCAGATGAGGTCTCACTAATGATTTGTACAGGGGGGAGCAAAATGATGTCCCTCTATTAATACAAGAAAGGATTTTGCTCGCTTTGGAAACCGCAGATTGGCATTGCATGCCATTATTAAGCTTATGATCTACCAAAACCCCCAGATCCTTCTCCACAATGAATTCCCCCCAGTTGTACTCCCCCCTAGTTTGTACGATGCATGCATATTCTTAGTCCCCAAGTGCATAACTTTACATTTATCTACATTAAACCTCATTTGCCACATAGTCACCAAATTAAACAGTGCATTCAGGTCTGCTTGTACGTTGGAGACATCCTGCAAGGAAGTTATTCCACTGCATAGCTGGTGTCATCTGCAAACACTGGAATGGTACTTTTAATCCCAGCCCCTATGTCATTTATAAATATATTGAAAAGTAAGGGTCCCAACACTGAACCTCGGGGTACACCGCTGATAACCTTAGACCGTTCAGAATAAGAATCATTAACCACTACTCTCTGAATTCGGATTTTTAGCCAGTTTTCTATCCATTTACAAACTGATCTTTCCAAGCCTGTAGACTTTACCTTACACATTAGCCGTGTGTGGGGAACGGTGTCAAGCGCTTTTGAAAAATCCAAGAATACCACGTCCTCAACCACCCCTCTGTCCAAGGTTTTACTTACCTCCTCATAAAAAGAAATCAGGTTTGTTTGACAACTTCTGTCTTTCACAAATCCATGCCGTCTGTTGCTTAAAATATTTTTATCCAACAAGAACTCATCTATGTGGTCTTTTATTAAACTCCTCAGTATCTTCCCAACTATAGTTAAACTAACAGGTCTATAGTTACTTGGTAAAGACTTTGATCCCTTTTTAAATATGGGCACCACCTACGCTAATTCCAGTCATTAAGGAGTCCCTAAAAAATTGATACAATGGCTTTGAAATGACAGAGCTCAATTCCTTTAGGATCCGTGGATGGATGCCATCTGGTCCAAGTGCTTTATCCACCTTTATTCTGTCTAAATACTTCTGGACCATTTCACTTTTGAGCCCTTGTGGATCATTTGGGGCTGTGTCACTACCACCCCCATTATGGACATGAGCTCCCCCATGCTCGTTTGTATACACAGAGCTGAAGAAAGTATTTAAGACGTTTGCTTTCTCTTTGTCCCCAGTCACCCGCTCTAGATTCTTTTGTAAAGTGCCTACATGCTCAGACCTGACCTTTTTACTATTAATATACTTGAAAAAATTTTTGGGGTCTGTCCTACTATCTTTTGCAATCTGTCATTCATTTTGAATTTCTGCATCCTTGATTTCCTTTTTACGTGTTCTGTTATATTCTTTGTAACATTTAAAAGATGATAGTGTTCCTTTATGTTTATATTTTTTAATGCTCTTTTCTTATCATTTATAACTTTTTTAAGAGCAGAGCCATAGAGAAGAGCGGGGTCTGTCCATGTCCACTCTGCAGAAACTGAGCGGACACAGACCAGTCATCTACCTGCTCTGCTCCAATCATAGATCCCCTGCTGATCAGAACAAAAGGCACCCATGTAAAAGGGCCCTAAGACATTAAACAGAGATTTGTGCAACCCTCACCACATGGCCAATAGTTCAGGTAACTCACAATTAAGGGTCACCTAATCACTTTGTCTCAGCAGCATGGAGTGTGGAGTGGGTTGTGATGTTTCATGCCAAGACATAACACAGTGATTTTCTTCTAGCTTAAAATAACTCTGGAGTGGACCCCTGGTACATTTCAATCGTATATTAACTCCCAGCTACAAAGGGTGGGCCAACTCAATATTGAACCCTACGGACTAAGACTGGATGCCATTAAAGTTCATGTGCGTGTAAAGGCAGGCGCCCCAATATATATATATTTTTTGTTTTGCTTTGCACTTGTGTTCCTGCTGCATTGGTTCAGTAGCTAAATATACCTGAAAGTGATTTAAGAATGCTTTAAACCATGTAAATGACTTCCAGTTGCAAAACATTTTTCCCATACCAGTATCAAGTCTTACCCTGTTGAGGGTAATTTTGTAAAACAAATAGACATAGCAGCCTTTTACCTGGTGCAGGTAAAAGCTAGCAATTGTAACATGCTACAACCAACACCTCTGCTCTTGCTTTCCCCTGGCTTTTATAGAATATACCCATAGAAAGGAAATGTAAACAGCTTGAATACAGGTACTCAATAACAGTCAGGCTGAAGTGGGACATCTCTTACTGCTTATACAAATATAGAAGCTATTGCTTCTACCAGACTTTGGTGTACAGTTAATGTAGTCGCTGGAGGGTTCCAAAATCACGTTTACACGCACTGCTGGGTGCAATAAGGCTTGCTCTGTCCGTAGGCTTCAAATAATAACCTACAAACATTGTCATTACATAGCAATGGCATATGCAATACGTTGCACTGCACAGGTACCGTAATTTCCTGAACAGTAGAGCCTGGCTCAGAGAACAGCCCTTTGAATTACCAAATGTTAATATGTATTCTGAGATTCCCTTATCTCAGTCTAAAATCAAATCAGAAGAAAATAGATTTAAAAAGACACATATCTGCATTCTGTTGTTTTGCATGGGCCCAAGTACACACCTTATAAACGATGATATCTTTGGTACACAAAAATTAAAATTCTGTACCGAAACCGAATCTTCAGGATGCACTTGACCGAAAACTGAAACAGACAGTTTTTAAAAATATATATATTTTTTATATATTATTTATTGTATTCGACTTTTTAATTAATAGTCTTTGAATCGCTTTTACGTTAAAAAAAAAAGCGCAAGAAAAGCTCAAGAAAAATGCATCCCTTTAAATTCTATGCCTTCACACTGCTCTACTGTGCTCCCGTTGTGGTGTAACGCACCTCCTCATTCAAATGCATTGAAATTGCAGAGGAGCTGGATTAACTCTTCATGGCAAGACTGGGCACAGATGACATGACGTCCTCTACTGTAAAAGGTAGAACTATTCATTAATTTTTTAAAAAATGGGTTTACATCCACTTTAAGGCTTTACAACCCATTTAAGGTAGTAAGCACCCCAAAGTCAAGCAATGGCAAAGGTCAGACTAATAAATGAAATAATCACCAAAGGGGGAGTTTCTTTTAATACCTTCAAGCTCAAGGTCCAGGATACAACATATACAGAAGCAGACATATTGCTTATACAACCCTTACACCTTCAAAGGATGTCCAAATGGGGGCACCTGTAGACTTGACCTCAGCATTATAGGAGATGTAATTACATCTCATTTTGGATCATAAATAACTGTCATTAAAAAATATATACTTTATGATCTCCTGCAGCTCTTTGCAGCTATCTGCTTGCACTCCAACTATGGCTGCATGGGTTTCCTGATGATGACAGCAAAGGATCATGCCCGGGTAATGTGTGTTAAAAAGGCCAACTGTGGTGTCCCTTTGGAGCTAGTGTGACAGCACAGGAGCAACATTGGGAGACAAAGCCAGAACGTTGTCACTCTATAACAGGAAGTGTCTGAACAAGGGTGATATTTTAATGAAAGCGGCAGATTTCACAAAAACCCTCTAAATGCAAATGACACCTAATTGTATGTGTCTCATTGCCTGTGTGAATGAGGCCCTGAGACATTTAATTGATTGATTAACTGTATTGGGCCAAGGGAATGGTATTAGATTCACTGGCACAGCAAGTGATGCTGGGATAGCGAAATTTGACAGGGAACAGGGGCAATATGCGCAGCTGACAAAATGCGCAAGGTGACAGGCGCGTTTATCGAAAACGATTCCAGTTTTTGTTTGTCAGGGAATCCCAATCCAGGTCTTCTTGGCATGTGATGTCCATTGTTTCCAGATGAAGTAGCTAACACAAAAGCAAAGCTGTCTGGAAAATATTGTCCATCCAAAGCGTGCTCCATACAGAACACACGGCTACATTCACAATCAAAATGGAAAAATGTCTGGTTACTTTTTTTCTCCCCTTTCTGCTTAGTTCAGTGCATTTAAAGTATATTAAAAGCAAATGATCATATGGACTACCTTTCAATTCGTCTTTGTACTGCTTAAGCGTAGCATGAAATGCTATTACAGCTAATGGCCTGCACAGTTTGAGGGAAGAATACGAGCGGAATATGCTGAAATGCCACATTTTCCAAGAGGGACTGGGACAAGCTTTTAGGCTTGCTTTGCATTTGTGACTTTGAATTATATGCACGGAAAGAGAGAGGAAGGTTTGAAAGGCATACACAGAGAAGAAATGCATTAGCACCAAGAGACGGGAGTAGTGGGTAATTAGAAAAATTACACTTTCTTACCAGGATCACATGTCTCATTATAACCAGGTTTGGGGAGGCGAGTCGTGGCTCAAACCTGCACTTACCAAATGTGTTATGTTTTGTGGAGCGGATTCAGAAGCAGTGAAATGAAAAACCATTCACAAAAGGAAACACTTGTAACACCTATATTTATGAGACAAAGGAACGAGAGCAGCATGAGATGCCTGTAGGTTGATCATTTACAGTCCACCTGCTACAGAAGAATTAAAAATCTCAACATATTTTTTCTAGGACAGTCCATCCTGGGAACATATATAATGGGTCTCAATGGCCTCCAACAATCTGACCATGGCAATCATGGTGGATTAGGAGTTCCCAGGTGGGACTGTAGCAGTGCCAGCAGACAAAGGAATGAATTTACACAACTTTATTTAAAAACACAAGTTTTATTTTGTCCATTAAAACATAAATCGTATTTTGTACAGACACACGTTAAAAAGGTCCAAAAGGTCAGTACAATGGCGATTTATAAAGTTTGTGGTGATATCTGTATGGTGTAAGGAATGTCTCCCAACATGTTTCGCCAAACCTTTGGCTTCTTCAGGGGATTCAAGAAACCCCCACATAGAGCAACCTTTGGCTTCTTCAGGGGGTTCGAGAAATCACCACATAGAGCTATTGCATAAAGAAGAAAAAACATCAAAATACATGCATATATGAGTATCATGTGTGATATAGTCTCTATATGATGTTTTACCACTTAACTGACTTACATTTCCCCAACCATACATCTCACTCTTCTTTCTCCAATACTCACCCTGTTAGGGTTCAAACAAAGGATATCAGCCAAAATAGTACCCCTCACCCAACGGTGGGAGCCCAGCACCATGCCATTGCAAAAGACACTAATAGTCCAGACCAATACTAAACAGATGGATACATAAGTCTATCAGTATAGTATTTCTGCAAGAGGTGGGGCTAGCACAATAGGGGTAGCCTCAAATAAGTAAAGACAGTTTTGCGCAAAGTATTAATAGGCCAATAAGGCATACAGAGTATCGCATAGAGTACTGCACCAAATAAGGTTAGAAAGAAAGAACGTTTATATAGGCGACAGGTGTAGGTGATGTTACTAAAATATGAAGAGGAATTTAATAAGAGCCTGTGTGTTTTTAAATAAAGTTGTGTGATGTTACTAAAATATGAAGAGGAATGTTTTAAATAAAGTTGTGTAAATTAATTCCTTTGTCTGCTGGCACTGCTACAGTCCCACCTGGGAACTCCTAACTCCTCCTTAATCCTCTTAACTATGGGATGAGGTGTGTCTCTATTAGTGTCCACAGGGGCCAAAAATTCCAATTTTTCTCATGGCAATCATAGTGTTTCTTTCCCTATGCTACACTAGGAGAAGTGACATTTAGCCACTGTAGAAAACACCAGTGAAATTCATAAAGAAAAGAAACTTAATGTTTTTCAGAAGGTGTTCCCCAGCACTAAAAATGGCACCTAGAACCTGCCTGGCTCGTATGGACCTTTCTAATTTCACATCATGCACTAGCATAGTCCATATCAAATTTGGAAACAAAAATATTTTTCACATTGGACAGGTATTACAGCATACTGGAAGGTACATAAAGGTATTAAAAGCATGAACATAATGACATATTCCAACACATATACCTGTGGCATTGCTTCGCTATATGAGCTGTAACATAACAAACAACAAATAGTTAACCTGTGCTAGGTTCCCTGATGCTCCCAGGGCTCTATGAGAAGGGAGAGAAGTGAACCACGACCACGTGGCTAATCTATAAAGTTATTTGACATGAGATAAGTGGGGGCATCCAAGTTATAATTAGAATCTGAGTCCCACAATGCTTCACATATAACAAAACATCACATAATATGTAATTCACTGGTTGCTCAAAAAGACAAGGAGAGAAAAGAAATGCCAGTAAAAAAAGGGAAGAAAAAGAAGAAAAGAGGGAAGAGGACAAGATAGAGAAGAGTGTGCACCCCTGACTATCTAGGCATAACAAGGAACAGATATCTCGTAAGGCTTTGGATAAATATTTAATCCAAGGCTCTCAGACGTTATGAAAGATGGCTTGCTTATCTGGTAATATAAGGCGTTCATTGATCATGATCCATGACAATTTAGTTTTCACCAAGTTGAAGGGAATCGTGGGCGCCTTCTAAGATCTGGGCCAACCTGGATGCTGTGAAGATGAATGCTACTAGTTTCCTTATGTGTCCCGGTGCTCCCTCTACTGGGTGTCCCAGTAGCACCTGCTGTGGTGATTTAATCAAATTCACCTGAGTTAGTGAATAAATAAAATTATAGATGAGAATCCAAAATCGCCTGACTTTTGGACATGTCCACCATATGTGGAACACTGTGCCTTCAATGCCACAGCCCCGAAAACATAAGGGGGAAGCGCCTCGGAAACATACCGCCACTCTCACCTGAACCATATACCAGCATAGCAAAACCTTGTAGTTTGCTTCAATCAATGAGGTATTAATGTACGATTTTGAAGCATATTGTGTCATTTTGAACCATAGGCCAACTTCAAACGATTCCTCTACATCCTGTTTCCATTTAATCATATAAAATAGTTTTTCTGACTTAGAGGTCAAAATACCATACATTTTTCAGATATAGCCGGTGTGCTTATGAAAGGACCTACAAAGATATTCCATCGAGGTGGAAGTGGCCAGATCATTTGTATGCTGTAAGGTCATCAAAAAATTCACAATCTGAGTATAGTGATACAGTTCCGAGCTAGGGAGTTGGTATTTATCAAATAGGGTTTTTTTCGACAAGATACCCTTATGGTTGCACATATCAGCAATACATATCAAACCCTTGTTTGTCCACCAGGCAAACACTTGGGAATTGAGGGTGAAATCAGGATTACAAGTAAAAGTATCCTAGACCACCTCTCAGCTTAGGTGCTATTCACCCTGGGTCTCTTGTCCCCCCAATAAATATAATTATCTTGCACACTCCCACTGATGCTGGGACACTATGTACTGATGGCCACAGGTCGCCCCCCCCCCCCCTTAAAGTCTGAAGGACAGTAAACTGGCTCTTTGTTTAGAAAGTTTTTGGAGACCCCTGATCTAAATGGTGTTAAGGCAGAATCCCTCGCTTTCAAAAAATAAATAAATAAATAAATTGCGAGCAGGAAGTTATTTTATTGCAAAAGAGACATGTTTCTTCTGCAATAAACCTTCTATATCTGTCTGCTCACACACTTTAGAATGTGCACCCTGCCGCACATGTGCAGCTTACTGTGCATTCTCAGCATGCCTTGGTCCTGAAGATTAACAAATAAATTCACTCCCATGCGCATGCACTGGAGTTCTTGGCTAGCCAACGTGGCTGAGGCTATCAAACCTGGAAGAAGACTGGGTTAAGATTTCAAGGCTGGTGCAGAAGGTACGTTTAGGCGGACTTTGGCTGCACTTATCCTGCCTTTATATGGCATGAAAAACCCAACGCACCAATGAACTAATGTGCTGATATATGACATTAGTAAACATCTATTTCACTGGTTTCAATGGTCAGTATACTTTGGGCATTAAAAACACTTCTTGCTTACTGAAAATCAGTGGTGGCCGATGCTTAATATATTGGGGGAGGGGGGGAGCGTCAAACTAACACCAAACACTCCCCGCACGGGAGACGGATGTGAATGCAGGATAAAACCCCCCCCCCTGGAGGGGATGGACAGGAATACGGCGATCAGGGCATTACCTTTGGGGTCAGGGGGAATGAAGAGCCGGGCTGTTGATTCTCCTCCTGGGTGAACAGGAAGTGTGCCGAGACACGATTGGCCAGGGAGTCCTAAGACTCCCTGGCCAATCGGGTCACAGGAACTGCTTCCTGATTGGCTGATTGGAGAATCAGGAAGACAATAGAGAATCTTAATTCGCTATTGTCACACAACTGGGTGTGTGCCCACCCTTTTTTGAAGCCAATTAGAGCCTCAGGCTCTAATCACGTGCTTAAAAAAAAACCCATTGGAATCCATGCGTCCGGCGCCCTGCATGTAGATTAGAGGCCGGGTGCATGGATTAGGGGGGCGGCACCCCTGCGCCCCGTATGGATGGGCCGCCACTGCAGAAAATGTACATTAGACTACCAGAGCTGCTCTTAGTACACTGATGGTAACAGACTATTTTGTGTACCATGTAACCTTCTGTTATGACTGCGCTCTCCTGACATGCCCTGCAAAGATATAACATGGAGGACAGGATGATAACAGTAAAGTGCCTTCAATTTAGAACTTTGCCCGAGGAAAACAAAAAAGGTAACAAGATTATGATCTAACAAAACACTCTAGGCTGCATCAAATGTCAAATCTTTAGGCGGAAATTGAACTCCAGATCCATGCTTAATAGAAATGACAGACTCTTTTGCTAAAGCTGCACTATACTGGTTTTCTCTCGGGTTCCACCCAGGCATAAGGATGAGTAAGAAAAAAAAAAAGTTTGAAGTATATCACGCACATGGATTGCAACTTTAGCTATTAAACAGCCAAAAGCCTGCATAAGACACAACTGGTTTTATCATCAGAACAAAAAAAAAAATCGCCATCATGATAAATCAAACTCTCATGTCTCAAATTTTCTATTTGGGTTGCTGATCTTTAATTAGGCATAGCTTAGCTTCTTGGGTGTGTCAGAGGCTCAACCATTGTATAACCATGGGCTGACAAATGCGTGTATACTTCAGGAGTCAATCAGCCCATTCAGCCCTCTTTTAGACTTTAATAAGCGTTTTACCATAATGCCTGGTAAGGGGGAGCATTTTTTGTGCCATTCATTATGAATGGTACCCAACTGATGGGGAAATCGAATATTTCCTTAGTATTATTGGCTCACACTATCTAAGAATGGATTCTAAGCCTGGTTGCCTTAGATGACCTAATGCTGTAGGAATGTCATTGTAAACTGAACAGGATGGACTATTTCCTTAAAAGGTGATACCACTCTTCAAACAGTTACAATTGGTCAAATCCTACCAACTCGTCCTGCATATACTACAGCTAAAACTTGGAATAATCAGTCTCGTCTCAGAGCTGCTATTATGCAAGCATCTGATCTGATCATCTGTGCCACGCCATATAAGGCAGAGGACTCCGTTGCAATAAAGGCATCTATAGCTAAGTGTTTTTGTTACATTTTCTAATACAGTAAAACCTTGGATTGTGAGCATAATTTGTTCCGGAAACATGCTTGTAATCCAAAGCACTTGCAAATCAAAGCAACTTTCCCCATAAGAAATAATAGAAACTCGGATGATTCGTTCCACAACCATTTATTCATAAGTCATTCAAGTTATAGTCCATATAAAAAGATTATGTGATAGGTTGTGTAACCATAAAATGTCCATCCACAAATGGCTGCCTCCACAAGGGGATTAGAAGCAAAACGCAGCAGGAGCTACAGAGTATAAAAGAGAAGAGAGGTGCCTCTAAGTGCCTCTAAGTGGAGGACGGTCTATGTGGACAGCTTTACTCCAGATGCCTGCATACTTAGATGTGCGTGTTTTAATCATCAAAAATGTGAGTTGCTAAATGTTGCACCTTAATTAAATGTAATCATATTGCTACACTTAAAGGCGCCTCTCTTCTCTTTTATACTCAGTTGTGAGGTGACGCTACTTGTATATCAAGACATTGCTTGTGTACAAAGTCAAAGTTTATTTAAAAATGTTGCTTGTCTTGCAAAACACTCTCAAACCAAGTTACTCTCAAACCAAGGTTTTACTGTACTTTTACATTTGTTATCTGTATCTGTCATTACTTAAAGTGGTTGTTAACCTGTGACAACCACTTTATAATAAGGCTTACCTGTAGGTGCCCTGCATATCTCCCAAACCTGCACGGTTTAGGAGATATACAGTGTACTGCTGTTGTCCACGTCATTTCGGCATATGCGCAGTGAAAAAACGGCCTCCGTGCTGTTCCTTCACTGTGATCGTGCCTTGACTGGCGGTTCCCGCGCGCATGCTCGGAGGTGACGTCACGTGGCTCCGGCAAGTCACAGAGCCGGAGTCGTGGCCCCAGAAGAAAGAGGGGCTGAAGGTGGATGCTGCCAGCACAGGGGACATTGCAGGCTTCATTTGCAGGTAAGTGACACATAATGGGCTACTATGCGATGCATAGTAGCCCATTATGCTTCTACTTTGCAGGGGAATATTGAGAAAGTAAACCCTATCGGGGTTTACTTCCTCTTTGATTAAATATTATTCCTACAAGTGTTTGTGAGATCTCTCCTTGCACAGCTCAAAAACCCTCAAAAGCGTAAACTATCACGTAACTGTGATAAAACACCAACTCATTGTTACAGAAGCAAGCAATGCAACTGAACAGGAGCGAACCAAAACAACGTGTATTGTGTTACATGTGGTAAAAGAAAAAGTTATATCACATTTTTCATGGATTAAGGTGCCTTAGTGCACAATAATGCATAGTGTGGATGGGGCCAAAGGATGGGAGGGATGACCAGGTAGAAACGACCTTCTGCGGGTGGTAACAGGACTGGCTCACGCATTTTGCCATTGTCTACAATTTCGAAGGTGCTTGGTTTTTGGCTGCCCATCTTATGGGTTTTGTACAGACCTCCGTCAATAGAAGAAAGAAAATAATGTGAAGTAATATGCAGAGTATAATGTGAGCAGGACAGTAGTAATTAAGATTGAGTCCTTAACCCTATTAACCCAGGGGAAGTTTCAATCTCAGGATCTCATGCACTTACCTCCCTAGGTACAAGAATAATATAGCATGTGCCAGACAGGCAGTAAAACAGTTAAAAAGCACCGTGTTTGTGCAAAAGCAACCAACAAATTTGAATACATTTTCAGCAGCAGACAGGTCCTCTCAGTCATAAAACAGCCTTATTGTGCTGTAGAAGGCAGAGAGTGCCAGGTACACAATGACTGGTCCTGTACAGAATCGCACACCTCTCTGGTCTCTGGAGCACAACATGCAGGGAGGGAAAGGCACGGCAATATCTGGCATTTTATTTGTGATAAAAGACAGGACCCTGGCTATGCTGCTGCGATCAGGGATCCAGAGAATGAATCCAGTCCTTCTTCTGGCATCATTACACGGACAAAACCTGGAGGCTTGCTGTGTGAGAAGATAATTAGCAACTCTGTTGCATTAATTACTCTACTAATATTCCCCATTCCTCACCAGCCAGCGCACCGGTGGGCATCCACTGTCAGTCATACACCTGCTATCCACAAGAATGCCATGCAATTTACGTTTATGCATTCTGACCGCCAAGTGGATTCTGCTTGAAACTTATTGCAGGCTGCTTTACTTACTGGCAAAGCTAAGCCACCCGGCATTATGCCAGTCTGTCAGATTCACTGGGCATTACTTAAGAGGCCTGGTACCTACAAATTGCACTCGTGAATAAATGCAATGCTGTATTTCTGACAATTTACAGAACTTTACCATTTCCAAACAATTATGCTAAAGGTATTCTTCAGATTAAACTGAACATAGTCTCTCCAACAGGAGACAGGAGAACGTCTACTACTCCCTCAAACCCCCACCATAGTGGCGCTGCCAGTAAAGTAGGAAATTACAATTCCCCATCAAGAATATGCAGAAGGCTTTTTCTAGCAAAAAAAAAAAAATCACATTTAATAAAAACAAAATTAAAAAGTGGAATGCCCACATAAACAATAAAAAATTTGGAAGTGAACTGCTAATTCCACCAGGCCTTTTCATGTGGCCCTTGCACCCAGTTTTGCAGCCTGGAATGTGGTGGAACTCTATCCTGCCACCTCTGGCTCTCACCCTCCACTCCCTCTCTCCGCTGTCACTTGTAAACACAGAATCCTCCTGTGTTTACAAGGGACAGCTCCGCTCCCAGCGGCTCACTGAAGTCATAGATCCCTGCATACCCTTACGATGGGAAAGATCTCCAAGGTGAGAGAACAATCTCACTGCAAGGCATGGCACCCTAAATCCTGTACACTTCACAGAGCATCGCTGAGCTCTGCACTCTGTATGTAGAACACCCCTGAACTCTGCCCTCTGTGCACCGGGCCCCCCTAAACCCTGCATTCGGTGCATAGCGCACCCTTGAACGCTGCACTTAGCATATTCCTGAACTCTGTGCGTAGTGTACTCATGAACTTTGTGCGTAGTGTAATCCTAAACTCTGTGCATAGCATACTTCTGAATTCTGCACTCTGTGTATAGCGTACCCCTGAACTCTGTACGTAGCATACTCCTGAACTCTGCACTCTGTATGTAGTGTAATCCTAAACTCTGCACTCTGTACGTAGCGCAATCCTGAACTCTGCACTCTGTACGTAGCATACTCCTGAACTCTGCCCTCTATATGTAGTGTAATGCTGAACTCTGCACTCAGTACTTAGTTTAACCCTGAACTCTGCACTCTGTACATAGTGCAATCCCGAACTCTGCACTCTGTACGTAGCGTAATCCTGAACTCTACAGTCTGTATGTAGCGCACTCCTGAACTCTGCAGTCTGTATGTAGTGTAATCCTGAACTCTGCAGTCTGTATGTAGTATAATCCTAAACTCTGCAATCTGTACATAGTGTAATCCTGAACTCTGCATTCTGTATGTAATGTAACCCTGAACTCTGCACTCTGTATGTAATGTAATCCCGAACTCTGCAGTCTGTACGTAGCGTAATCCTGAACTCTGCAGTCTGTACGTAGCGTAATCCTGAACTCTGCACTCTGTACGTAGTGTAATACTAAACTCTGCACTCTGTATGTAGCGTAATCCTGAACTCTGCACTCTGTACGTAGTGTAATACTAAACTCTGCACTCTGTATGTAGTGTAATACTAAACTCTGCACTCTGTACGTAGTGTAATACTAAACTCTGCACTCTGTACGTAGTGTAATACTAAACTCTGCACTCTGTATGTAGTGTAATACTAAACTCTGCACTCTGTATGTAGCGTAATCCTGAACTCTGCACTCTGTACGTAGTGTAATACTGAACTCTGCACTCTGTATGTAGCGCAATCCTGAACTCTGCACTCTGTACGTAGTGTAATCCTGAACTCTGCACTCTGTACGTAGCGTAATCCTGAACTCTGCACTCTGTACGTAGTGTAATACTAAACTCTGCACTCTGTATGTAGTGTAATCCTGAACTCTGCACTCTGTACGTAGTGTAATCCTGAACTCTGCACTCTGTATGTAGTGTAATCCTGAACTCTACACTCTGTACGTAGTGTAATCCTGGACTCTGCACTCTGTATGTAGCGCAATCCTGAACTCTGCACTCTGTACGTAGTGTAATCCTGGACTCTGCACTCTGTATGTAGCGTAATCCTGAACTCTGCAGTCTGTATGTAGCGAAATCCTGGACTCTGCACTCTGTATGTAATGTAATTCTGAACTCTGCACTCTGTATGTAGTATAATCCTAAACTCTGCACTCTGTACGTAGTGTAATCCTGAACTCTGCACTCTGTATGTAGCGTAATCCTGGACTCTGCACTCTGTATGTAGCGTAATCCTGGACTCTGCACATAGTGTAATCCTGAACTCTGCACTCTGTATGTAGCGTAATCCTAGACTGCACATAGTGTAATCCTGAACTCTGCACTCTGTATGTAGCGTAATCCTGAACTCTGCACTCTGTACGTAGTGTAATCCTGAACTCTGCACTCTGTACGTAGTGTAATTCTGAGCTCTGCACTCTGTATGTAGTGTAATCCTGAACTCTGCACTCTGTACGTAGTGTAATCCTGAACTCTGCACTCTGTATGTAGTGTAATCCTGAACTCTACACTCTGTACGTAGTGTAATCCTGAACTCTACACTCTGTACGTAGTGTAATCCTGAACTCTGCACTCTGTACGTAGCGTAATCCTGGACTCTGCACTCTGTATGTAGCGTAATTCTGAGCTCTGCACTCTGTACATAACACACTACTGAACCTTGCACTTTGTACATAGAGCATCCCAGATACAACCAGCCCTTGGAGGGCAACCATACTGCTGATGTGGCTCACAATGAAATTGAGTTTGACACCCCGTCTAAAGAAGTTTAGGATGTAAAAAAATGATGACCAAAAACTGTTGTTTTTAAAAAGCTCAAGCTCTCCAGCAGAATGTGTCAGTTAACATGAATGAGACAACCCATTTAACACTTGTAGAGGTGGTTAAAATAATCAGCTTTTATTAATTTATGTAAAATCTTTATCCAGAAAGGAAAAAACCTCTTTGCCGTAACTGATTACAAAGTGTTGGCTGGCGTTTGCCGTCAATTATTTTGTGTATTTAAATCTGGTAATACACTTAACCCCCCCCCCCCCAGAATGACAATGCTGCTGTGCCTCTTTTGCTCATTCATCCAGACTTGTATTTCACTAATACAGGAGGTGTGTTACTGAGCCAATCACCAGGTGAAAACAGAGGATAAAAGCCGAAGAAAAGAAAACTGATGCAGCCACCACATCTAATGATTGATAAGGTGAAATATATTACATTTTTGGTTTGGGTTTAATATCGCTTCAAAATGTGTATTTATATGTTAATTTAAAGCTATGCTGTCAGTATTTCTGGTATGGTTAAAGAAAAACAGAATGGTTTAAATACTCAGCTTTTTAAAAAAAAATGCTGCTCCGTGTTCACATGACTCCTCGCCACATGTCTAGGCACTTGATTGTTTGATTTCTGCTGAAGGGCTGATATAAAAGTTGAAACTGACTCATCTTCTATGCCAGCAGAGCTCAAATGACAAAGCACCTGGTTCTTCCCATAGGGTCAGCAATGAAGAAAGCCTAAAGAAGCCATTTGTTTGGGAAAGATAGTTATTTCAGTCTATTACTCTTTCTAACTTACTGTTTATCCATCCCCGTAAGATAGCTTTCTGTCAACATTCAAGTATAGGACAACTTAATGGCATTGATTTTAATAGGAAAATCTAAATGAGATTGCACCTTCAAGTCTCTGAAAATATCCTTGGACTGGATTACTAAAGGGTTTGTTAGATGAGCTGTAAGTGAACTACTTGGATGGGGGACAGGTAATACTGAAAAACTCCTGCCACTCTATGTTGAGTTTTTCCCTTTGAGTCTCTGAAAATATCCTTGGTGTGTGGGATCTAAAGACCTCTCTGCATTACTAAAGGATTTATTAGATCAGCTGTAAGTTAAATACTAGGATCGAGGACAGGTATCAACTCCTTTTTATGTCCATCAGGTAGAAACAGTGGCGGCTGTTTATATTTTTTTTGGGGGGCGTCAATCCGTCTGTCGACACCCCCTAGCAGTCAGTCGGGTCTTCTGCACCCCCCCCAGTCGGTCCCAGCACTTACCCCATCTAGGTCGCGGGCTTCCTCCAGGCAGTGGGCTTGCCCTGTGTCTCCTCCCTCCTCCAACGTGGGCGATAGGTTCTCCTCTTGGCCAATGAAGTCTCAGGACCTACTTCCTGAGCAGGGATTGGCTGGGAGGAGAATCAGGAAGACAATTGTGAATATTAATTTGCTACTGTCACACAATTGGGTGGGCTTGGGGCGCAGAGCCCACCCTTCTTTGAAGTAAATTAAAGCTTCCAGCTCTAATCATGTGCTTCTAAAAAAAAACCCTATTGGAATCCATGCATCCGGTACCCTACATGTAAATTAGGGGCTGGGTGCATGGATTAGGGGGGTGGTGCCCCTGTGCCCCATATGGACGAGCTGCTACTGGGTAGAAATACACCCTCTGAGTCTCTAAAAATATCCTTGGTGTGTGGGATCTAAAGACAGCTCTGCATTATTAGAGGGTTTATTAGATCAGCTGTAAGTTAAGTACTAGGGTCGAGGACAGGTAATATTATAAGACAACGCCTTTCTATGGCCATCAGGCAGAGTTTTACCCTTGGAGTCTCTGAATATATCCTTGGTGTGTGGGATCTAAAGACTTCTCTGTGTTACTAAAGGGTTTATTAGATCAGCTGTAAGTACTAGGATGGGGGACAGGTAATATTAGAAGACAACTCATTGCTATGTCCATCAGGCAGAGTTTTACCCTTCAAGGTGGCATCTAAAGACCTCTCTGGGTTACTAAAAAGTTTGTTAGATCAGCTGTAAGTTAAGTACTTGGATCGGGGACAGGTAATATTAAAAAACACCTCTTTTCTATGCCCATCAGGTAGAGTTTTGCCCATGGAATGTTTTTGTCATCTTCGGAGGTTTTTGCGGTGTCAGGTGTTGTGGCAGACAGATGTTGTCTTCATCTCATCAGTGACATTCACGGTGTCTCGGAAGGGGCTCCATCTGCAGCCTCCGTCTCTCGCTCCCCAACCACACTTATTACAAAACAGATGTTCGCTGTTCTTAATCACAGACAGATCAAAATGTGTGCAGAGGTGCAGAACGAATCAACATACAAAAGGAAAAGAGAAAAAGAAAAGTAGCGGGGGTCCACAGAGGGGACTTGGTAAAATGAGGCAGGGGAGAAGAAATGTTTGTGGTTGACAGGGTACCCTACCTCCCTCTCCTCATAATTAGCATAAGATGAATAAATGTAAAGTGCATGTGAGCAATTAACAATCAGAACGATATTAAACTGATACACTTTGTAAACAGTGGCAGGCTATAATCCATTTTATAATCGAAGGTATTAACAGCGACACATTAAACAGCACGGCCTGATGCACAAAGAACAAAGTCCTAAATTAATTTAAAAGAAGAACTCTAAACTAATTAAAAGGCAGTATATTGTTTTAAAATCAGCAGCTGCTGAACTCACAAAAACAACCAATTAACAATTTTACATGATTTGCTTGCATTACTGAAGCTGCAAATACGCAGGCCAGTACCTGACAACTCTACATTATTTCTGACTCTTGGGCGTGATATTCTGAGGAAATACAATTGCTACATACAGGAACCAAAAGCCTCACCTGCCTACCAGACAGAGCTATGGGTACACCTCTTTCTTGCACAAAGACCACTTGATTTAAAAATGAGTGCTGCCAGTTTGAACATATAGATTTAGATTTACAACAGTGACATGGGGTAAGGGATGATGGGTGCCACACAAACAGATTTTTATGAGGCATACAACACCCCTGACAATTTTTTTGTACCTCTACAGTGATATGAAAAATGTAATAAGTCCTGGGGACAATGATGGGCAACAAACATCTACCCTGGATTCCTACCCATTGTCCTGGGGACAATGATGGGCAACAAACATCTACCCTGGATTCCTACCCATTGTCCTGGGGACAATGATGGGCAACAGACATCTACACTGGATTTCTGCTCTACCCTGACATGACATGAAGGAGTGGACATACCATCCTACCCATTGTCCTGGGGACAATGATGGGCAACACACATCTACCCTGGATTCCTACCCATTGTCCTGAGAACAATGATGGACAACAGACATCTACACTGGATTTCTGCTCTACCCTGACATGAAATGAAGGAGTGGACATACCATCCTACCCATTGTCCTGGGCACAATGATGGGCAACAAACATCTACCCTGGACTCCTACCCATTGTCCTGGGGACAATGATGGACATCAAACATCTACCTTGGATTCCTACCCATTGTCCTGGGAACAATGATGGGCAACAAAAATCTACCATGGATTCCTACCCATTGTCCTGGGGACAATGATGGGCAACAAACATCTACCTTGGATTCCTACCCATTGTCCTGGGGACAATGATGGGCAACAGACATCTACCCTGGATTTCTGCTCTACCCTGACATGACATGCAGGAGTTGACATACCATTTGTACAGGCTGTGGCTGTACAAGGGCCCTCTGAGTGTAAGGGGCAAATGTATACTTTATGGGGGGCAGGCACATGCTGGAATCTGGGTGGTGTCCACTGTCTGACTCCAGTTGCATATTGGACCACGGGAGTGTTCAGAGCATCAACAAGACTGTTCTTCATCTGCTTGTCTATCTGAATAAATGTTGTAGTTGAATGAGGGGGCCCAAAAAGTGTTCTTGCATGGGGACACTTTGGTTACTATGCCCATCAGTGATCAAATGCTATGGCTGTGCCAGCAGCCTAGCCAAGTGTCTCACAAAAGCTCTCCCATAGAAACATTTTAAACTGGTAGGACCAAAAACTAGCAACTGTGGTCTTAATTTACTAAAATTGGAGAGTGAAAAATCTGGTGCAGCTCTGCATGGTAACCAATCAGCTTCTAACTTTAGCTTGTTCAATTAGGCTTTGACAAAAAAAGTACTGGAAGCTGATTGGCTTGTGTGCAGAGCTGCACCAGATATTGCACTCTCCAGTTTTAGTAAATGAAACCTGAGTGTCTAACAGCAAACTGGCATAACACTCAATGAAAGCATTGAAGACTTGAAGAGATTACACTTAATATATTTCATTAAAGAACTTAAAAGCAGTCTTACTCAGTTAATTTCCAATAGATTATTGGTGCCTGCCAGTGGCGGCTGGTGGTTTTGTTTTTGGATGGGGGCGGCAAACAATCTACCTCCTTCTCCCTCGGCCAATCCTTACGGCCAATGACCCGCTTCCTGATTGGTCAGGAGGAGAATCGGTGGTAGAATAGCGAATATTCATGCGCTATTGTCACACAACTGGGTGGGCTTGGGGCGCAGTGGCCCATCCTTTTTTTGAAGCCTATTAGAGCCTCTGGATCTAATCATATGCTTAAAAAAACACCCCTCTCTATTGGAGATCAGGGGGTCTGATGTATGGATAGAAGGGGCAGCGCCCATGAGCCCCTAATGGATGGGTGTCTACTCTTTTACCAAAACCATGTTGCAAAAGAGTGGCGGTGCATTTTATTCTATGACTTATTTTAGGTTAATTGGGGACTATTTTTAACCCTTGACTGAAGTATATATCCACACTAGCTTGCAGTTGCCTCCAGCATTTGTGTGAAGCTCATCACATATGGGGTCACTTTGGAAGTCAACAAGATCATCCAGCTGATGGAAACTACCATCTTGGAAGCAAATAGTGCTAAGTGTGCAAATAGTAGAACACAAACCAATAAATTCTACTAAGCAGTGCAAAATATTAATAATTTTATTTTTATTACTACAGAGAACTCCAAGCGGAAATACTCTATGGGGTTGATTTACAAAAGACAGTTGCTCCAGAGTTTAGTAAATGAGCAGAAGCTCTGCTGACTTCCATCATCCAATCACGTGCAAGCAAAAATGTTTTTAAACTTTTTTATTTTCCTTGCACGTGATTGGGTATTCTTTGCAAAGTAAAGCCTTACCTCATTTACTAAGCTCTGGAGCAACTGCACTATTAGAGGGCAACTGCAAGGCAATTCTAGCCTTCCTGCCATTCTAGTCCAACTACTTTGCACCACCAATTACACCACCCCCACCCTCACCACCCCCACCACGCACTTCATTTGAAAAGCCGACATGCCTACATTGGCTTTGCAGAAATCCAGCTTTGGCTGTCTTGTCTTCTTCCATCAGGCTCAGAGATAAAACAGACCACCTCAGTAGTCTTTTCCTTGAATTTACTGTCAGTTCACAGAATGACCGATATTTCGACCATAGGTCCCATTTGAAAACTTGCATCCTGGTTTAAAGGCTATTCCAGCAGCGTTTTCTCTGGAGCTTATGTTCAACATTAATCAGTAATATCAGTATAACAAGACACAATCCCATAATCCTCTGCTGGGAGCGCAGACATCCTTCCAGGTAAAGAGTCTAAATACATTTTTGCACAAATCACTTTGATATTTTATGTTGGGCTAGCAGGGTCAGGGATCACTATGATCTACAGAGAAATAAATGGCAAACATTTATTTTTCTGAGCGTCGGCAGTTTATGAGGGGTTGAGCAAACAGGCAGCCACCTTCTCTCTCCACCTCAGTGTGCACAGGCGAGAGAGGCCGCGGGCAGAGCGGCTAATTCTGCTGCAGCAACAAAGGGAGAAGGGGGATTACTGACACTGCTGCTTCTTAAATAGATAGTGTTATCTAAGGCATGGCTTTGGTTATAAATGGTACTGCCAAAACAGCAGACCAGGAGTGTAATTTAAATCACGAGGTTATTCATCTACCACAAAAAAACGAAGAAATCCAAAATGCATCAACTATGCTGCCTCATTTCAAGGTGTCTAAAGTGGTATTAAAGTCTCCAAGTAAAAACAGAATAAATAAATGTAACAGCATACCTTACATCACATATGCCAAACACAAGGTCCACAGGCTGAATCTGGCCCACCAGGCCATGTCATGTTGCCCTCCCACCCAGTTTTGCAGCCGGATCATGGCAGAACTTCATTTCGCCACCAGCTCTCACCCTCCGCTTCCACTCTCCGCTGGTGTTGCACACTATGCAAAGCGTGCCCATAACCCTGGAACTCTGTACACAGCGCACCAAAAAGCTTTGCACTCTTTACCCCAGAACTCTACATTGCACACCTCTAAACCCTGCACTTTGTACGTAACAACCTTCTGAACTCTGCACTCTGTACATAGAGCACCCCTGACCTATGCAATCTGTACATTGCACACCCCAGAACTCTGCACTCTGTACATAGCGCACCTCGAAACCCTGCACTTTGTATGTAACAAACTCCTGAACTCTGCACTCTGTACATAGAGCACCCCTGAACTCTGCACTCTGTACATAGCGCACCTCAAAACCCTGCACTTTGTACGTAACAAACTCCTGAACTCTGTACACAGCACACCCCTGAACTCTGCACTCTGTACACAGCGCACCCCTAAACCCTGCACCCTGTACGTAGCGCACTCCTGAAATCTGCACTCTGTATGTAATGCACTCCTGAATAATAAAAGAGTAGATACATAGTCTTACAGATACAACTGGCCTTTTGAGGGCAACCATATTGCGGATGCAACTGAGTTTGACACCCCTGCCTTACATTATCAGTTTCTTCCCTTTTTTGTGACATCTTAGCAGCATAATGTACCTAAACTTCTAGTGTGTGATGCTTCCACCTAAAGGGTGTCTCTTGCACAGATGTGCTGTGCTCGGCGAACACGTGAACTCTAATGCTGTGCTTGAGGGACGCAAGCACGTTAGGGGCAGAGCACTGGTTTGTGCTCAAAGGATACAATTTAGTTAGGCTGATTTTAGTTGCTAGATTATTTTGTGGACAGGGGGGCACTCTTTATGTCTACAGATCATCCACAGCAACAAGAAATATGGAAAAGTAGGCATGGCCAGAAGGACATAGCAAAGTGATTCATGTTGGAAATTAGATGATTTCACACAGTTAAAGGATGAAAGTGCAGCAAATAGGCACCTTTTCTTCTTGTAACATAATTGCTCAGTATTAATTTCCAACATTGTATCCAATTATTCTCCTCTGCTCATGCTCCTTTGGTCTGCTCTCTCCATGTCTTCCACTTTTTCTGGTTGACAAGGGTTCTCATTTTACACATGGCCCACCATTACATGGACCTACTTCTGCAGGAGAATGCACTAAATACAATTTAGGTGCAAGCTCTACAAGGTATACTGACAACTGTTTTAAGCCCTAACCACAGCACCAAAGATAACAATATAACACAGAATACTGCATGTTTTGTTATAGCTGTGCGGATGTGTTCAGCAAACTTTTTATACATAGATCCTTAATAATAACAAATGACTATTGCAACGGTTTTGAAACCAATGTGCTTGGCACATGGCTGCATAGATTCTTCAGGGTTCTTTTGTGGTGGCTTAGCATGAATATTTAATTTTTCCCCTTTTTTTTAAACTACAGCAAACTAACACAATGCTGTAAAAGAAAACACCTAAAAGGTGTGCTTGTGTAGAAGCAAAGAGGTGCTTTCTGCAAATCTGGGGAGACCCCAAAGCAAGAGGCAATGATGATCACCATTAGCTCTCACACCCCCTGGTATCACAAACTGCAATGCCCAGCTAAGAATATTCAACATTTTTTCAATGTTTCAAGCTCTTTAGAGCATATAATTTGTCAAGTTGAGTTAAACCTTAAATAAATGTAATTATTGAAATGTGTATCACTGACCTATGAGATAATTGAGAACATGAAGGCATTTGAAGGATTTTATTCTAAAAGAAGGACAGCTAGACGCTACACATGAAGTTTACAGGGAGAGGTAGGCCACGACAATCAAGCAACCCTTCCCTAGATAATGTTAAGTAAGGTCCTGCCAGCACTTTGCCAGAAAGTATTTACATGAAAATGCCTTCCTCCTTTTAGGATAGTAAATGAAGCCATAAAAAATATTCTATGTTCCTGTAGCCAACTAAGCACTCACGATTGTTGTTTTATTGCAATGATACAGTCTAAAATATCCAGCCATATATTCAATTTATATACAGCTGGAACTAGCCTGTCAAAACACATAAATACAAAATAACTAATCCTGTTAAAATTTTAAAAAAAGTGATATAATCTCAGCAAACATTCGATGTATCAAGGTCTTCTCACTTTTTTTATCCTGGAATTATAAAGGTCCATCAGGCACCTAGGTTCAAAAACTGCCTTGTATCAGTTGTGGGAGATTAGCTCGCGGGGATCACTTTTCAGAGGAAAATATTCAGCGTGGATATCAGTTTCTTTAAAATCTGGCGGCTTGCCAGGTTTATTATCACAGGTTTGCAAGATAAAAACATAACAAAAAACAAAACAAAACCTCGCCATCCGGCACTAAACTAAACCATCGGGTTCCATAATGTCACACAGTATACGATATTGTGGGAAAACCATCTTGGGCTGTGTTTGATTGAGTGTCAGAATATTCCCAATCCTATCAATTGTACTACAATACTCTGTAATAGGAGAGTGCAGCCATGCCAATGACATCATCATACCCAAGCCCCCTGCACCCTTAGCATGGTTTTTCTCTGTTATCTTGTTACTTTTTAAATATGCCCCATTCCTCTCTAACTCATGCTATATAGTTTTTGCTTTCCCTGTTTTCCCCTGCATCTCCTCTCACAAGCTGCTCACCTCCCTTTTTGATTAGAACTCCACACTAAGTTCCACTGCCCCCTGGGGCTGACCCAAGCTTCTCGTGAGGTCTCTTAGCAGTCTGCTGGGCCACCATCACTGTCAGGGAGCCAAAAGACACATCTTGCAATGCTGCAATTTCATTCATCAACTTCTTGAGAAGAGAGGACCCAAACTTTCAAAGCCTCAAAACTCTCCTAGAGGAACAACTGCAGCATTTTCAGTGTTTTCCAGGATAGTATTATAGCAAATTAGTAGTTCAATCTACCGTCCCGGTGTTACTCTGTAAAGTGAAGCTGCATTTATAACTAAAATCAATCAATCTACGTATTGAGCTCACATGCAGACAAAAGTACCTTCTCCTGGGCAAGCTGGACAGCATTGACATCAATCCATAGCATTACCAAACCTCTAAAGTCCATCCATTGCTTGGCTGTGTGTTGAGCGTGTCCCTAGCTTGGGATATGCAGGCAGCAATAGAATCTAAAATTTAAGCCCATTAGAGTTGGCATCCAATGTATGTTTGGAATAAAACCATACTTTAGATGTTAATACTTCCGTGTGGTGCTTCTCATAAAGACTTGTAATGTTGCCAGTGTCCCTATGGCAGGGATGTTTCCAGGGGCACACAAAAAAACACATTTTTGTTAGAGCGGGGAAGGGTTGGACCTTCTGACAATGGGTGCCACCATGTACCAACTACGAAACAACTCCTGTCATTTTTATAAGGGTGTCACAGCAATAGAAAGTGACAGAAAATGTCTCCAATGGGGTCACAGACAGAAATACAGTACAAAAACCTGACCGCAATTTCCATTTGTAGACAAAAATGTTTATTTTTCCCAGAGTTCCACTTAAAATGTATCAATAGCCAAAATGTTTCTTTTTGGTTTTGGATAAAGTGACTTTGTTAGAGAGATTTTCCCTCATTTTCTGTTCTAGTGACAACCTTTTACCAGACAGGAAGTGAGGGAAAATCTTCAATAGAGAAAACAAACAATAATAAAAAGCTGACAGGGGTTCCAACTTTCCCTGCTTAACTTCAAAAATGTTTTCCCACCCCTCTCTCCCATCCCCTCCAACCCATCTCACAATTTTTTATACTCACCTTGTGAAGCCAGATACGCTCATCTCAGTACTCCTACCAATTCCAGGTGTGAATGAAGCCTGATATCACTGGTCTCCTACCATCCCCCTGTGATAATGTTGTCCTCTTCTTGATCGTGAGATGATCCCGGCGCTGGGCAACCAGTAGAAGCTCCGAAATCCAAGTACCGTTTAGCTGCTCCAGGAGAATCAAACACTAGTAGTGGTAGATTCCTCATTTCAAGGTATCAACCAGTAGAAGTTGTCCATGTCATGCAGTTGCTGACTAAGACACCCAAAGAAGGACCCAAGCAACAACTAAATGGAAGGCTCAGAGCTACAGCATCAAACAAGCGCAGCTTAGGAAATGTGAAAAAGGGCATTTAGACCAGGGCTCGACAAACTCCAGGCACCAGGTCGCCATGGCGACTAGAAACCGTGTCCTGACAAGCAGCAGCCGATCCTTCTCTACCCATCTTAAAACAGCATCTCCGATTCAGTGAAAAGCTGGTCTCTGCTCAATCTGACAGCTGTTAAAGAAAAACAAAAATCCAGGCAGCCTGCCAAGTTTCTAACAACATCACTGATAAGTATAAACATTGTATCTTTTGGTTCTTTTATCAAAGGAATAAACTCCGGTCTGTAAATGAAGTCAGTTTAACCACATAAAGACTAAACCTTTTCTGACATTTGCTGCTTACAAGTAAAAATTTGTATTTCCTGCTAGAAAATTACTTAGAACCCCCAAATATTGTATATTTTTTTAGCAGAGACCCTAGAGAATAAAATGGCAAGATTTTATGTCACAGGATATTTGCACAGCAGTCCTTAAAACGCAACTTTTTGGAAAAAATACACTTTAATAAATAAAAAAAAAAAAATAAACAGTAAAGTTAGCCCACTTTTTTGTATAATGTGAAAGGTGATGTTACACCGCGAGAATCGTGATCTTTATTCTAAGCAACAAATTTGTGATTCTAGTGTTAGCCAGAATCATGCAGCTCTACTGTGTGCTGTGAGGTGGAGGAGGGGAGATGAGGCAGCTGGATATGCTTTAGAAGAGTTTTTCTATGTCCTCTGATAAAGCCCTGTGTACCATCAACAATTGCCACTCTATGTGCAGCTGGGCTCCAGTATTTCATGGTGACTGGAAACCCACCAGACCAATGAAAAGTGACCATGGGGGACACACATGTAGGCAGGAAGTGGCTGCAAAGAGGCAGCAGAAGATCAGCAGCACTGGAATACTTCTTTCACCTTTTTTTTGTATTTTATTTTAAGGCTTCATTTAGATGTGCAGTTGGGTGGTAAAAATGTGCAGTAGAGACATGTTTTTGCCACCCACCAACGCCATCCTTAAAGTGGATGTAAACCCGATTCATGAAATTTGAGCTGGGCATATTTGTCTGTAGTGTTTTGTTATCTCTCTTCAAATAGCTATGTCCCATAGCTGTCTCTTCTTCCATAGCTCTGTTATCAGCCTGATAAGTTCTCACTCGTTCTGGTTAGTCGAGACATAGAATTAGAGTCGTGGGAGGTTGCTAAAAATAGATTAGCAGGCTGCTAAACAAAACACAGTCAGAGCTCTGCATGTGTGGGGAGGGGGTGTGTGCCTTTCCTCCAATCAGCTGTCTCCCAGTCTCTCACAGCATCTAGCTATCAACTCCTCCTAGATAGGAAGGAGGAAGTGGAAAATCTAACAGAATGTGGACATTCTAAACAGTATATCAAAGGGAAGACAGAAGATATACATGTAATACTTACAGTATATAGGGAGGTTTGTGTCATCTCTGTGTATCACCTGAGGCTGTTCACTTCACTGGGTATATAGAGGGTTTACATCCACTTTAAGCTGCATTAGGCAGCAGATGAAGGTGTTTTACATGCCGTAGTCACGATGCATTAGGCATAATAAGGTGTTTCCCCCATAACAGTTTTTAGTGTCACTCTTTCTGGACAGCCTATAACCCTGACAACGGTATTACATTGGAGTTATTGACTGGCTGCTCTGCTGTGAGTAGTTTAGAGTTAGGGGGGCGCAAATTACTTGCCTTACCCCGGGGGGCACTGACAATCCACACTACGCTAAAAAAAAACTGGCTCCTACCTTTTTTAGCAAATTTGTCAAGCCCTGACTTAGATAGGGTTGCTTTTTGAGTTTCCCTCACTTCCAAGGTTGTCCCTGGGCAAATTAGTAAGGGAGAATCTCTCTAACAAAATCTGGGACATCAATCAAACCTTACATGCGTTCTAATCCTTTCCTGCTCCATGCAAAATTAAATAAAAACCGCAGATCTGTCGTTATAATATTTTGGCCTGAGCTAGGCTCTAAGGTTCTGTCTGATGGATAATGAGATTCCTGGCACAGAAGCATAGAGAGCCAACTTCCATTTCTCCACCCACAATCTATAAATGAGAAATAAACCGTTGTGTTTTTTTATTTGATTTGTGATGGAAGCGATGACAGGAAAATACCTTCTTTTTATGCCTTATGACTTATGTTTTATGCAATACTGTAGTTCGCAGTAATAAATATGTAAATTCCGGAGAGCCAGCTTAGATGAAGTGTATATGTCGGCACATATAATTGATGCAGACGTAGGAATAAAAGGAGCATCAGGAAAACCGCTCACAATATCTGTACACGAGTCCAAACAATATTCGGCAGCCTCCTATGTGACACAATGCATTCCGGCAGGTAACAAGCTCATGGTCGAGAACAATGGCTTTTATTACATAATTATGCCGACAGAAGAATTCATAGGCATAGGAGCCGCATTAATTATAGAAAATTACCAATTAAGCGGAGAGCAAGAGCAGGTAGTGTCTGCTCAACACGATTATATTTAGTAAGAGAGATGAGGAGCTGAAGGGGCTTAATGTTGTCTGCTTTATTCTGTTCTATTCTGGACGTTAAGTGCAGAGGACTCCGCTCCAGTGCTGGGGTATAATCTGTGAATACCACCACTGCTGGCATTTGTTAACAGCAGCAAGCCACTACATTCAATCACAAGCGTGTAAAGTGAAAAGCCATTTATTTGTGTTTGATCCTTCTTGGAGGATGCAAAGTTTAGAAATAAAAAGGATGTTTCCAAAGGTTTTAGGCTTGAGTGGGCAATGAGACTAGACACCTACTATTCACAGTGCATCCATTATACAATACACACTTCTGGGAAGCCTGTCTCTGTCAATATCCTTCTGCTATGGGTTCTGGACACATAACTATAAATTATACAACAATAGTAAAAACGGTTTTAGAAGTCCAAGGTAAAAGGCAGCTCTTGTGCTACTGAAATGTATGGGGATATTCTTTCATTAAAGCTGTCAGGGTGGCTTTCCTGATCTGGACAACAGTGGACCACATCTGTGTGATGTGTGCTGAAACCACCACTTGTAGTCTCCATCGGATGTCTAATGGTGACAATGCATGAGAATAACAGGGCAACACGGACAAGGGCATTCCTCCTATAACAGCAAGCACCTGAAAAGGACCTTAAAGTGGTTGTAAAGACTCAAGGTCCATTTACCTGAGCCCCATCACAATCCAGCGATGTGCACGAGAGCATCGGCTCTCCAGGGACTATCGTTCCTCATGAGCTGAGACAGCAGCAGGAGCCATTGGCTGCTGTCAATTGCAGCCAGTGAGCCAATGAGAAGAGAGAGGGGGTGGGGCTGAGCCACGGCTCTGTGTGCTGCTTGCTCTGGAGGCTCTTGGCAAGAGGGAGGGGCTGGGAGCGCCAGCGAGGGGCCAAAGAAGAAGAAGAGGGTCAGGGCTGCTCTGTGCAAAACCAATGCACAGAGCAGGTAAGTATTTTTGTTATTTAAAAAAAAACCCTTTAAAGAAACTGTAAGTCTCGTTTTTTTCTTTAGATAACAAACATGATATACTTACCAGTGGATTTGCACAGAGCAGCCCGATCCTCCTCTGCTCTGGTCCCTCGCTGGCGTTCCCGGCCCCTCCCTCCTGTCGAGTGCCCCCACAGCAAGGAGCTTGCTGGGCTGCTCTGTGGAAAATCAACTGCAACAGAGCAGGTAAGTATAACATGTTTGTTATTTTTAACGAAAAAAAATGAGACTTCAGTATCACTTTAAGGATTAAAAATAGTTGATGTTAATTGACAGAGTTTAGCTTTAATGCACATCACAGCAAGGTGCAACACTATGTTTTGGGTTACAAAGGCAAATCTCATATTCCTAACCAAATGTGAGTAACCCACATTCAAATATAGCATAAGATACAGCTATAGGGGCGTGCACAAACATGTAATCCAATAGTATTACTCCATTCCTATAGAGGTAGACCGATGTGGGTTTTTCTCTGGCTGATGCCGATATTTAGAAATCACTGCGGCCGATGGCCGATATATGATGCCGATTTTTCAGGGCTGATATGTTAGGCCAATTTTTCCTTTTTTTTTCCCTTCATCTCATAAAATCTAAAAGTTAAGTGATTAGAAGTGATACAGAAAACTGCTTAAATAAACATTAATTAAACAACACAACAAGCCTCCAATCAGTGCACTTGTAAGTATAATTTAGATAAAAAAAATCTATGTATCTTAAATATTAAATACACAAAAATAGCTAAACTTTTGGACAAAAAAAAATGTGCTAACTTTACTGTTTAGTTTTTTTTCTAAATTTATTAAAGTGTATTTTTTCCAAAAACATCGCGTTTGAAAGACTGCTGCGCAAATACCGTGTGACATAAAATATTGCAACGACCGCTATTTTATTCTCTAGGGTCTCTGCTAAAAATATATATACATATATATATATATATAATGTTTGGGGGTTCTAAGTGATTTTCTAGCCGAAAATACAGATTTTAACTTGTAAGCAACAAAAGCAAGAAAAGATTTAGTCTTTAAATGGTTAAACTGAGCTCATTTACACACCGGAGCTCAATCCTTTGATAAGAATAAACATTGTATCTCTTTGGTTCTTTTATCAGCGATGTTCTCAGACTGGCATGCTGGCCGGATTTTTGTCTTTCTTTGACTCAAGTCGCTCCGACTTGGAAAAAGGTTCCTGTACTACTTTTGGGGCGACTTCAAACGACTTGCATTGACTTCTATTACAGAAGTTGTTTGCAAGTCATGCTGGAGTCGCACTGTGCGGGGTCGCGCTGAGTCGCCCCGTAAGTCGATCGCCCCAGTGTGTACCGGCCTTAGTGCATAAATTAATCGGCCTAATTTGCAGCACAATCGCCCGATGCCGATTAATTAAGAAATGCCAATGCCAAATGCCTACCTCTAATTCATCCATTCATTTTTACAGTCCATCATTCTTTGGAGGAGAGTTATTTTCATGTCCATCCTTCAACTATCCAAACCTCCTCCATTAGCAGTCTCACCCAATAATACATCATTATTCTTTTTAGACACGCTGTCATTTTTAAGTTCTTTTAATGGCTGACCGGCACTCTGGTGGTTTCAATGTTTTGATTTAGATTTTTTTGTACTCATTGCACTTTAGCTGCATTATCTGCCAATGTGAATTATTCTACAGGGACATATTAAATACTTTATGTTACAGCACTACTTTCACAGGTAACTCTTATTAGTAATATGCTCTCCACCCCGGAGGCGGTCCACAGAGAAATGCCCCAAAAAATTGTCCAATGAATTATTATCAATATCTATTTCCAAGACATTAACTCCCTTTATATTTAGCATATTATCAAAGTGATCATGCATTACAATAAAATGTATTAGATAATAAGCAAAGTACAGTAGTGTCACATATATAAGTTCTATTGATTTTCAGAAAATCTGTATTTGCATAGGGTTTTCAAGGGGCCCCAAAAACACTCTGACCCCAATACAGCTGCTTTAAGGTATGGTACATTGTGGTATGTAATATAAAACTCTTATTTAAATTTAAAAAGGTACAGGGACAGTACAAGAAGAATCCACTAAAGGGTGTACAGCAGAGCAAAATGGTTTCATGCACCCTCTAGCTCAGAGATATGCAATTAGTGGACCCCCAGATGTTGCAGAACTACAAGTCCCATGAGGCATAGCAAGACTGACAGCCAAAAGCATGACACCCAGAGGCAGAGGCATGATGGGACTTGTAGTTTTGCAACAGCTGGAGGTCTGCTAATTGCTTATCCCTGCTCTAGCTGATTTCTCACAGTAATATTTCATGAAATCAAGAAAGTGATACAAAATTTATGGTGAAAGGCCAAGATTCCAATCAAGATTTTCCCACTAGGGTCCAAGTCCGAAATGTAAAATGTAAAAATGATGGACTGACTCCGCGAAGTGCAGCTGAGACCTTTTTAATAAAAGTTCATTTTTTTGAAAAGTGATGGTGAAACAACTGATGCAATGCAGACATAGCAGGAACTGAAAATATGATAACAATAATTAGATACAAATGCCAGCTTCTATGATTGCAGCTCAGCGCTTATATTTTCATCTTCCATATCAGATGCATCAGCAGAGATGAAAAGGTTAATTGGAAGCGAGAACCTTTTGTACGATCAGCTTCGCTGCCCGCTCACCCTGTAGCATTTGCATGTGTTTATTTGCTCTGACTCCTACAACAATAAATGCTACCACACAAACTTTGCCAGCTGTTCCCACAGCAAAGCACACCAACACACAGCCGTGGCACTGAGCCACCCTGAGCCGTCTGATTGCTGTGCGCCTCCAGCTTGCTGTGGTCACAGATGGATCCTCTTTCTCTCTTTTCACTGCCAGAAGACGATGCGTTGGTATATGAAAGCAAAAGAGTTCAATAACAACATCCTGCATTAAAGGCCAACCCCATCTAAAGCCATAGTGTAGCTAACATGCTGGTTTATTTGATCCATCAAATACTCAAAGTAAGGTGTCCTCACCAGGACTGCCTGGTCTGACCAATGGCTGCAGCGAGTAGAACCAAGTCATTAGGTAATCCTGCTGGGACAATGTAACACATAGAGGAGACACAAATTCTCACTACTCTAAGGAATATATAACATGTTTGTTGGTGATTAACTCACCGGTGCTATCTCCAATACTAAAATTGGGCATTGGCGAAAATCCTCCTTAAAGTGAACCTCTTGCCAAGTTGTAGACATTTAAAACGGAGTTCCACCCAAAAGTGGAACTTCCGCTTTAAGGGAAGGTGACCCCCCCCCCCCCCTGGCATGCCCCAATTGCATGTCTTTTTTTTTTTTTGGGGGAAGGGGCCACGGAGCCGGAAGGAAGTTCAGCTGCCCCCCTCTCGCAATCTTCTGGGACACATCACAGGTCCCAGAAGATACTCCGGCCATTCACAGCACACAGGGTGACTCACGCATGCATGCATTCAAAGCCGGGCATCCACACTTGTGATGCCGGCACCATACGGAGGAGGGGGAGAAGAGCGATGCTGCGGGGAGCCATATTGCTGGAGTGAGGGACAGGTGAGTGTCCGATTATTAAAAGTCAGCAGCTACACTTTTTGTAGCTGCTGACTTTTAATAGGGTGGACCTCCGCTTTAAGTATTTACATATTTCTAAACAAAAATTGGCTTTTGACCCCTAACTGACCTTTGTGGCCTCAGGTACTGTGGAGCAATTCATTCAATATTGTCGGGATCCCTGCAGAGCCTGCACTGGCTGTATGACACCGGCCGACAGCAGACTTGTGGGCTGAATCTGGGACACCAGAGTGCAGAACTAAGTGCACTCTACGATCCTCAGAAGTACAGTCAAAAAAAGCTTTGGTCATACTTCTCCTTTAACATTCTGCTGAGACTCATGCCATATGTCTACAGCTTTATTGAAAAAACACAGACTTGTATTCCATCCTATATTTAAACTGTATAACTGTAATTGTTTATTTTTCATGGTAGACTTTAACTGGTGGTTATGTGGCCAAATGGACAAATTTAAGTTTATTTTCACTTTCACCAGTAAAAATCCCAAAGAAGAAAAGAGAACTGTTTCTGTTTGTAACTACCTAAAAAGTGTTAGCTGGAGTTGGGATTATTTTGTTAGTTAAGTCCATCTATATCTGCTAATGCATCTATACTCAACTCTCCCCAGATTGACAATGATCCTGTCCAAGAGAAGAGGGCCTTTGTTGCTCCCCCATCCAGAGTGGAGACATCTTACTTACTGGTGTTACTGGACCACCAGGTTAAAAAATGTAAAAACAAATGCAGTCACCACATTTAAGCATTGATAATCTAGTTTTTGGGTTTAATACCATTTTAATGTTAAAATTATTTTCTATTTACTTTAACCTCTGGTGCATTTTATACATAGCCCTTTAGCCTGGCCCACATGCGGAAAGATGGTTCAAAAACACAAGGTGGGTGTATGCGCACAACCATGCATATGTCTATAGTGGAAATGAAAACAAAAACCCGTAGATGGGTCAAATTTGTAATACGGGCAACATTATGGGAATGTGCATACTGTTATTAAAAAAAACATAAATTTAAATATAGCTCAGAGTGTGTACACACATTACACATATCATAATAGGGAGAATGTAACCGTATATCAATAGGCAGATATCAGTCTATAGGTCCATGGACACTTTAGGCAGCCATCCAGAAAACAGAGCAGAACCAAACTCCAACGCTGAAAAGACAAAGGAAAAGAGGCGCCTCTAAGTGTAATATGCACAGTTTAATTATGAGAACATCAGGATAAAAACACTCACATTTAGGCTGAGTAAAATAGGCATGAAGGTGCAGTCCAGGTTGGTAGTCACTAAGGCAAGGTCCGGGTGCAGCTGGTAACAGCACAGGCAGGTTAGGAGGAAGCCGTTCGGAGCAGTGAGATGGAAACAGCCGGCGGGCTCCAAAACGAGGCTTGAGACACAAATAGCGGGCACAGGCCAGTGACGTCACCAGTGTGTGACGCGTTTCCTCGGCGTCCGGCTCTGTTGGTAAGAGAGCCGCGCCTCTTCCTCAGACAAAAAAAAAGCCTTTGCATATTACACTTAGAGGCGCCTCTTTTCCTTTGGAAAGATGGTTCATACCATGGGCACCTAAAAACAGTGTGCTAAATTCAAAAGAAAATAAGACAGATGTGCAGTCTAGACACATGTCCCTACATATTGCTTTAGCATGAGCGTACTCTTTTTTTTTTTCCAATCATTTTTATTCTTTTACGAAAGTATGTAATACACATACAAATTCTCATTAAAATGAGATGATGGATATTACAATAACAGTACAAGAGCATACTCTTTAAAATTGAATTATGTTTGTTTCATTAGGTGATCAAACTGTATAGATTTATTAAATAGAACTCATATATTGTTTATTACCTAGGAAGCATGATATTCTCAAAGCACCACTGGGTCCCCTTGTCTTTTCCCTGTGAATACCAGTCTGCCAGAGGTTAGTAACAACCACTGGTCCCATTACCCAGAGAAAGCTGCTTAGAATTCCATGAGTTATACCGGCTCCACGTAATGAATTTCTTGTGCTGGGCTACGTATCCCCAGTGTATAGATCGTACCATGAAGCAATATCCTAATTCCTAGATATACATAAGCCGTCTGAGGAAGAATGAAACACAGAATTCATCTCTGTTGTTATGTGGATGCCATATCTCTTGTGGGAAGGCTGATGATTTGAGACAAATAGTCAATACGGTTTGTGTTCTTCAATCTGAGGCTTTCTAGATACATGCGGCTCCTAATTGATATCTCTCTCAGTAATAATGCCCACTAACATCAGTTGTACAGAAAGCTCCTCAGCTCTCAGAAGGGGAAGACTTGTTGAGAGATCCAATTATTTCTGGTCAGGATAGGGTGAAATAAACAAATGGATCAAAATTAGCTTTGAATGACTTTTGTTGAATCCAGTCCCCAAGTGGCAAAAAACCACATGCAATGCCATGGTAATGCATTTGAGGGTACCGTGGTCTTCCCACTTAGTGGTGTGAGGTTTGATTCTTGCCAATAGCCTACCTACTGCATACAGTTTATTCATTCTCCAAATGTTAATGTGGGTTTTTTTTTTAATCAATAAAGTTTATTGAAAAAAGAAAACGTGACAATTGTACATTATTATTGCAGTTCCAGAGATCATTATACTTTTCTTACAGCATGACAATCATCAGAATCAATAAAACCACACCACTCCCTATAATTAACATAACGTTCCCATCCATTGCAAACTCAGCAACTCTATGCAGTGAAGAATCTCTTAAGTAAGATTCCGTTACTACCGACATAGTATCCTGTCCAGGATTAAGTCCGTTGGGGATAGACCTGGGGTATCCAACCAGGATGGCCATAGTGCTTGGAATTTATGTGGACTACCACTATGTTGGTATATGTATTTTTCTAGGCGAATTGTGTCACCCATCGTTTCTACCCACTCTTTCCATGTAGTATGGTTAACAGTTTTCCAGTGTCTAAGCAACAGATTCCTGGCTTGAAACAGTGCTCGAGCTATGGCTTGTTTAGTCACTTCCTCCACCTGTAGGTCACCCCTTATACCCAAGAGGCAAAGCTTTGGATCCTGGACAACATTGACCTGAAACACTGCCTGGATATTATCTCGGATCCTTGTCCAGTATAGATGAAATTTAGAACATCTCCATAACAGATGGATCAAGTGTCCATGATCTCTATTGTATCTTGGGCATATAGGGTCAGTCCTCATACCCATTTTGTATAGCCTAGCTGGTGTAAAGTGGACTCGGTGCAAAATGTAGAGTTGGGATAATCTTTGAGCCACATTTAGGGAACACATCTGTAGCCCCTGTAAGGCATCCTCCCACTGCTCCTCCTCAAAAGCTCCCACATCCCTTTCCCAGTGAGAGTGGGCCTTTGAGGGAATGTCCTTCAGGAAAGTGGTTAGCATCATATAGCAGCTTCTGGATATAATTCCCTTATAGACTTCTACTTCTGACATATAATTAAAAATGGGCGTTGAGGATTGCACCCAGGCCTCTGACCTAAACTGTGCCTTAACAGCGTGTTAATGTGGGTTTTTGCTAAAAGCAGAACTGTGGCTAGGCTATGAATATTCTAATATTTACAAATTCCTGGGAAGCAATACATCATCGATGCCCTATGGGTTTAATTTCTACTATCAAGCCTATAATTGTGGGATGCCTCAAAGAGGGGTAGTCCTTAGGTGGCAACTGCAACATGTTTTTGCCTGGCTGAATAAATATGACATTCTTTAATTTAAAGTGGTAGTGAACTGCAGCATTTTTTTTCTAACCTGCAAGGTAAAAGAATAATGTGCTAGTATGTTTTGCATTTTAACTCATCGTGAAATGCTTTCCTTATAACGATGCCCTCCAGCGGCGCGCTGACAGGGCTTTCATCTTCACCCGGTCTTCCGTTGACGTCACTCCCACACATGTGCATGGTATCACGACCACAGCACAGAGCTTTAAAGGGATGGCACGGTATACCGTCCCTTCATAGCACATGCATTGGTGACATCACCTGCTACATGCATCGTGAATATCTCCTAAACAGTGCAAGTTTAGGAGATTGTAATGAGTCCAGATAGGACTCATGCCCAGGGTCCCATTCAGCGCTGGACTGCATCTTTCACAGGAGTTATTGATGTGCCTGTCAATTACCACTTTCTAGTAAGTTTTTTTAACCCTTTGGCTGTAATAAAATTGTTTTTACTGCACTTAGAGGCGCCTTCTTTGTGTTTGCCATGAGATAAAACAAAGTTCAGGAATATTCCTTTATCTTATTGTTTTGCAAATCTAAGTACACTACAAACTCTATGATTGAATTGGTTCTGATATCGCTGTTTTACTAACCTGACAGCTTATTATTCTAAATAGGAAACCTTCATTTTGTTTGCAAATATTAAATATCCTAACTACCAGCAAGAAGAAGTCCTTGCATTTAAAGAGCACCTGTCATTGCAGATCCATCCTGGCAGCGCCTGTTAGCGGCATCCACTCACCTGCTGCCACCACGTCCCTCACCTTGTTGTGTCACTGCCGCATCAACAGCTATCCCATTAAAGTGAATGGGACTGTCGGTAAGTCAACAGCAGGTCAGAGGAGGAGCCGCTGAGGAACAGAGATGGCAGTTGCTCTTTAAAAATTATGATTTAAATCGAGTTGATACAATTGGAAGTCTGATGGTGAGAGCATTGGTCCTACTCTGGATAAAAGCGCTTGTAATCTCTTACATTTGAGTTAATTTCTGTCCGGTAGGAGACTTAGGCCGGCCATAGACGGTTCGAATCTCAGCCGGTTCAGCAGGAACCAGCCGAGGTCCAAACCATTAAAGGGAAGGCTGAATGTACCAAGTACTTGGATACAACCAGCCTCCCTTATTAGTTTCCGATCATTTGAACTTTTCATGCTTATAAACATTTAAGGATTTCTTATGATATATTTATTCACTGTTTACTAATATTTATTGGTTGTTCACTTTATTATATGATTATTTGCTGACATTTAAGATTTAAAGGGACAGCGCACTTTTTTCCTTTATATGGTTTGATTTTAAGTCCGGTATTCAGGATTTTTTAGGCGCATTTTTATTGTCTTCAATTATACATGGACTCATGCAAAGACATAAATTCTTGCTGATATCAGCTGATCTGATGCCAGCCCAATAAAGTAATATTTATATTTCTCAAGAATGTTGTAAAATATATTTATTACTGTTGAATTGTAAGGATTTGTGTTTGAAATAATTTGCAGTTTCCCCTATTGTCAACCAATGCAGAGAAACAGTTGACTATGGGACCACTGCCTACAGAAGCTCTTCTAATATAGCAGAACGTATCCACCAATTGCACCCAAATCTCGGGCCAGTGCCTTTATTGCCCCTCTGCAGCTGGGTATATGGAACAGTCAGTGGAGCCAGTAAAACAAAAAGAATTGACAAAAGGATTTATATCCAAAAAAAGAACAACAGCATGCATAGTGATTTTCTAGATGGCTACAGCCCAGCTTCAAATGCTCATTCATTCCATCTCCAGGGTCACGGAACAGAGGCTGATTTACATACCCTTATCTTTCACGCTACAGAGAGGCCGCAAGGGATGTCCAAAATACCCCGGGCCAACAGGTGATTTAACAGCAGTGGAGTCACAGCAGCCTCCAGTATTATGGTGACGTGCAAGTTAAGATAATAGAAGCCAGTGAAGTGTTGACATTGATACAGCAATTGAAGTCACAGGTTTACAGCTTTTGCAATTCATGTCACATATAAACACATTCAGGCAGAAACAAGTCTAAGATGGCTTTTTTATATCGTAAAGAAAACCCATAGTGAGAGAAATAAAGGAGTGCTATGGTTAAACTCCTTCCTTCCTGGCTGATTCTGGCTTGAGCACTTTCTAAGCTACAAGCCAAGAATAAGCATGCAGACCAGGAACGTCGGATGTCTTTTATCTGCGTTAGTTTTGGTCAGCAAATGCTTCAGATCTTTAGCAAGGCAACTCTCATTTTTTAAAAGAGAGGTTGGCAATGATGACTTCCATGTTTCTGAGAACATAAGTCACAGAATTGGATCCTTCCCAAGCTGAAATGGAAAGCTAAGGTTAAAACTACTTCACCCATGGCATGGTCCAAAGCCAGTGAGATAGGCCACTTAACCCATCTTTAATTGAGACTGGTACATCTCAAAGGTCTACCAATCCACATAGAGTTGTATATAAATAAACATAACATTAGAGTATTAGTGTTCATTAGATGTACAGCTCATAGTGACATACAAACCCATATATAGGCAAGATGTGAATATACATAAACAATGTTCTAAAGCAGTGTTTCTCAACCTTTTTTTGGTCAAGGCACCATTTAAACTAATGGACAATCTCAAGGCACCCTTCCAAATTATGGACAGTCTTGAGGCGCCCCATTCTAAAATGTAAACATATAGTAGTTTTTTTTTATAATGCAGCAATATTAAAACATGTTGGACACCCAACATTGAAGGTGATTTATTCTTCCAAAGCAAATACACTTTTGCAAACTGGTACTGACTAGTGTTCCAATGTTTCTCTTCTCCCGTAGTTTTTCTCCATCACTTAGCTAATGAGATCCCAAAACTGATGGAGCAAGTGAGGGTCAAACAAGGATGACATGCAGGCAACTGACAACCTCCTTATCAACTGTTGATGTAATTGTTCATTAGGAGGTTGGCAGCTAGAAAGTTGTAATGGTGTACAATGAAACTAAATGGCAGGTTTCATCCACCCACCAAAACTAGGACTGAGAAGGACTGCAGGCATTTTTGCTAAGCACATTTTCAACTATGGGTTATTGGGTAGGAAGTAAGCTATGTCTTTCTAAACAATCATGTCTTACTACACTACCTTCGAAAACACCATGGGGGATATTTATCAATTCTATTGCATAGCGAGGCAATGCCAAACAGGAACATTAAAACCGAATATGTGATAGACTTATTACAAGGTTACAGATCGAGTCATACATTCCTCACTCAGCTGTCCTAAAGTAGCATTGCAACAGAATGAAACCTGACCCTGACCACTTCTTAAAGTGGTTGTTAATCCACTTGTATAAAAAGTTGCCATCCCCTCTGTATTATAACAAGAAGTTGCACTGTGTCT
>BLSH010558131.1:1913497-1954460 GCA_018402905.1 Glandirana rugosa
TCTAGGTGACTTCATAACACTTTCTTGTTACAATTGTCCAGTGAACCGTTGTAATAGTACATGAAACCTTTGTTGAAAGTTTAGAGTAAGTTTCAAACAATAACTGTCAATATTAATATATGTATAAAACGTATAAAAAAAATTTTTAGGTTGGTCGACCTTGTTTGATAAATTCACGCACAGTGATCCTCCTAGAGTCCGAAGTCGACAAGAAATCTATATATGACGAAAGACAAGATAAGATAGATTTTTTACACAATTGTATATTTTTTCACCTTCAAAGTATTCTAAGAGTCGTGTCTTTCCCCCTCCCCCCATATTTTTTAGATAGAATAGAACAGAAAGCAGTATATATCTAAAGAACAGCTGAAGCCTGAGATCCTCCTAGTGACACGCACTTAAATAGTTTGTTCCAGCTGGTTGGATTTTTAAAAAAAATATGCAAAATATGTATATAATTATAACTGTCAATAACAAACTTTGAATGAGATTTGAAAGTTGTTTCCAAAGTACATGATAATGTTGCCAAGTGACCTGTTAACATTGTTCTTTCACAATACTTCAGTGGATCTATTTTGAGGATTATACAGGTATACTAAGAAAAGGAACTATTTAACTCCAACAATATCCAACTAACAAAACACCACAGGGGAATTAACAAAGAGTAGTGCATGCATAATGCTTTTACCGCTCTTCTAAACAAAAAAAAACAAAGCAGATGCTTCTCATAATGAATAAAAAGTACACAGGCCCCTTTGTTAATTAGAATCGACCAGTTCCCCGATCTGCCCAGTCTATGACTAACACTGTACAGAGAAAAGGAGAGCTTGAAGCTGCATGTTTTGAACTCTCTGTCCCTGCCCCCCTGCTCAACTCAGAGCAGGAGGAAGGAGGAGGCTTGTTAACCATGCAGGCTCTGCACGTGTAGTGTAATCACTGCATGGGCAGAGAGGAATGTGAGCTGTCTGCTGACACGTCTATATGCATAGTGGCACACGCCACACCCAACAGTTTCCTGCACCATTATGGTGCAAGAAGCTTAGCTAATTCCCAACATGTCCTTATCTCCATGAAAATGTTTGATTCAGGGATCTACTATAACCACCTAGAGTAGCTAAAAAATACAACCTGACAACAGAAGTTCTCAACTTCCACAGTAAACACCAGCAAGTCTGATTAAATATGTTGTACATTAAGATTTGTTGAAAAACATCTCCAAGCAGGATTTGCATCTACAATCTCCAAAGCAGGTTCTATAGAACAAAAACCCTTCCTCACTTTTTTGAAGTCCCCAAGTCGATCACAGTGATGCCCATGTAGGAGAATTAAAAAAATAAAGCCTGTATGCGGCTACTCCTTTTTCTTAGCTTGATCTAGTTGACATGTTTAGCTTGATCTAGAGGACACTACCTCACTACCATTATGAACCAAGAGGTTTTCTACCTTTGTTCTGTCCACATTATTGTGATAGAATGATTGTCACCGATCTACAATTTACTGGGTTACTAAGTTAAATATGGACTACTCTCCTTTTCAAAGATAAGAGGTAAGAGTGATATATCATTATGTCTAAGTATTTCAGCACCACATTATTCCAAAACGTATCCTATTTTTCCATTTGGACCTTGGTTGCTCTTTTAAGGTAAAACTAAAGCTGCCTATAGATGGATCGAAATATGGCTGATTCAGCAGAGTCCAAATTTCAATCCATGTATGGGCACTGTGGTTGTACAAAAGTCAATCTTCTGACTGACCTCTGTTCTACTGCCCTGATAGAAAATTTCCTCTCAATGAGCACTATAGGCTGCAGCCTGCAGTGCTGCTCAGTGTATTCTGACAGCGGGGAAGTCTCCCCACTATCAGAATACAATCACGCAGTGGCAGGATTCCCTCATCCACCTTGAATGTAGGTGAATTGGGTCATTTTTTTTTTTGTTCAATCTACTGGTTCAAAAAAAAAGACTGACCCATTAATTCAATTGGTAAGCAGCAAATCATTGACTAGAGATATGGGTTTTACAGCTCTGTGTCCAGCTTCTCACTTTATTGAAACCCCCCAGTAACCAGGCTTCTCAGTTGGCCAGTGAGACCATATAGAGCCCACAGAGACAAGCAGTGAGTGTCTTAAGAAAGACCATACCTGAAGCTTTACATTTTCATTGGTCATATCAGTGCAGTTCATAAATGCCAGTTAGGAAACCAAATGGACAATTTATTAAAGTCTGAAATGCTTATTCCACCAAATTTTACCCAGTTGATTTACCAACCACAAATTGATCAACTTGTTAAAGTGTTAATAAAGTCAGATTTCTTTTTAATTAAAATAACAAATATGATATACTTACCTGCTCTGTGCAGTGGTATTGCCCCGATCCTCCTCTTCTGGAGTCCCCATCGGTGATCTTGGCTCCTCCTCTTCTTCCTAGATAGTACCATAGCCAGTCTCTTGCAATGGGGAGGAACATGGTCTGCACGCTCCCGACCTGTGTGTCTATGGAGCCGTGTTCCATAGAATTACTCAGCGGGACTTAGACCCACCCCCACTTCCTCTTTACTGCATTTGATTGACAGCAGCAAGAGACAATGGCTCCTGCTGCTTCTCGAATGCTGTGTAAAGAGGAAGTAAGGGGAGAATAGATGCAGCCATGCACAGCGATGAACTCTTCTCCCCTCTCTTACCCTTCAAACAGGGAAGGGGGGGACACAGGGAAATTGAAAATGTTTTTTTACCTTAATGCAAACAATGCATTAAGGTAAAAAATGTTTTTAGGTTTAGTAACACTTTAAGTTTAACATTTCTTTTTCATTGTTTTGGTACCCATAAACTGCACCTTTTTTTTCTAGGCTGTACTTTATTATAATTTGACATATATCTATAACTAGAAATTGAGACAAAAAATACATGCATGATTAGTTTAGTAGTATAACAGTGGTATGCATACATTGCTTATCACACAGGCTTCTGAAAATACGTGTATCAATCTGAATTATGAATGAATCAAAAAACACAGCTAAAACACATATGAAACCTTCAAAAGAAAGCATTTTCCAAATATGATTGAAAATTCTGATTGAAAGCTAACAAAACATATTTAAAACGGAAGCATATGCAGTTAGCCAAACCCCCAGAGGATATGTTTACTTTGATGTGCTATAATCACGAGAGCTGTAAATCACAGTGATCAATAAGGCCATCAATACTAGGAAAGCCCCTTGCCATGATGGAGGCAAAAAGGATCCTTCTTCTTCAAATTGGGGGTTGGAAAGCATGGCCAATACCACCACGGAGTACTTGGCCAAAATAACCTTCAGCATGTTTCAGTTGCCTTTCACTTATCTGAGCATTATGAAAGTATATGATGCCTCCCTCTTATGTGACCCAATCAATATACTAGCATATAAGAAGACATTGCAAGACTATTCCTTTCAGAATAATATGGAAGATATTGCTCATATCATACAATAGGAAGCTTATAAGAGCTTTATTCGGAGGAAATTCTCAGTCCTCGTGGTGCAATGGAAATGGGATTTTCAACAATGCATCGGGGATCTATGCAATTTTATTTGCTCACAGGTCTCCTGCAGGGGGCCCAGCATGCAAAACTTGAGAAGCAGACCTGGAATGCCAGCTAGATAAGGAAGCATGGGAGCGAGTAAATCTGTTGCCGTATAAGAGCTCTGGTAATGGTAGCATCCAAAAAAATGAGTAAAAGGTTGGAGCTAGGTGGCATAAGGTGGCAACACTTCTCCACAATATTTTACCAGCACTATTAGAGAGAAGCTGGTGATGTCTTTCAGATGAAGGCACTTCTTTTCTACACATGTGGTGGTCATGTCCAAGTCTTTCCACATTTTGAATGCAGGTGTACAAGGCTTCTGGAGTGGCTGAAGATAATCTGGATTTCTCTCCAGCACAATATCTTCTACAGCATAACAAGCAGGCACGAAGGAGTTATAGTAAATCACTGATTGGATTATGTGTTCCAGCACATCGGTGGGATACATACCCTTCAACTCTATGGGAATGATTCCTCAGGGTGAACAGGACAGAGGAGATGGAAGAACTTATCTATACTGACCAAGACAGAATGGCCTCATTCACTTAAATGTGGGCATGCTGGATCCATTATTTAACCGCTGATCCATATAAACAGATCATGTCACAGGTGGAGGGATAATAGATGAATGATTGAAACTCTGGATTGTGTGCATCTGGGCGATAGAGCTCTTCGTGGTTTGGAATGGGGATTTTTATTGCTTTGTAAGGAGATTATGCACTCCATAGTAGCTTGGCCTGCTAATGGCAGCAGTATAGACCCCTTGCCTATGATGGTATGTGGCACCCAATTGGCGAGTTCACCCCCCTCACAATGGAGATGGGAGCTTTTCTCCTTGCCTTGTTTTGATCCTTTCACTTAGCCCCCTCCCTTTTATTTTTGTGAGTTCCAGATGACAATCGTAGCCTGGGACAGGCACCTCAGAATGTTATGGTAATGTGTTTCTCTCTTGGGTTTCCTTAAGCAATGTCGGGGTGGACTGGCACAATTGTGTTATGCAGCTTGTAGTGATTGTAAAGTCTCGTTTTGATTCCCTATAAAAATAACAAACATATTATTCTTACCTGCTCTGTGTAGTGGATTTGCACAGAGCAGCCCGGGTCCTCCTCTTTTCGGGTCCCTCTTCTGCGCTCCTAGCTCCTCCTTCCTGTTCAGTGCCCCCCCTCCCCAGCAAGCAGCTATGGGGACACTCCATTCAGACACAGAGCCCCGACCCAGCCCCACCCCCTCTCTTCTCCTGATTGCCTAGCTGATTTTGATTGACAGCAGTGGCAGCCAATGGTGCCGCTGCTGTGTCTCAGCCAATCAGGAGGGAGAATCTTGGACAGCTGAGACATTCGTGGACATCGCTGGACAAGAGGGACCTCAGGTAAGTGTTAGGGGGGCTGCTGCACACAGAAGGCTTTTATCTTAATGCAAAAACCTTCTGACTTTACAGCCCCTTTAAGCCTAGTACCCACAAGCCGAATGTCAGGCGGCATCAGCCGGTTCAATTAAAACCGACCAACATTCGGCCCGTGTGTACTGGAACCACTCAGACAGAAGCCAGCCTTTTGTCTGGCTTCCGTCAAAGTGGCATGACTGAAAAAGGTCTGCCAATCAACTCCTTATCAGCACCCTCAGCCAATGGCTGAGAGCGCTGAGCAGAGTGTTCTGGCAGGGGGCTTTGGCTTGGGGTCAAAAAACAATAGCACAGCAGGGGAGATCGCTGTACTAATATTGGATAGTTAGTCTCCTTGTGAGCTGTCCGTTCTTTCCTTCAGCACTACTGGGTTGAATGAAAAATAAACTAGAAGTGATTTTTTTTTTTTTTCTATTTTCAAGACTGTTTCAACTCCCATTGTTTTTTGGAAAATTCAATGAAAACATGGAATAAAAAGAATAAAACAACATAAAATCAGGCTTATAAAGTCACACAATGAGCCAGCGCTGGAGGCAACGTTAAAAAAGGAATGTTGTAAAGAATATTTTCAACTGCAGAAAGGAAACGCTAGTCGCTTTACAATCGTTTAGCGCATGTTTGAAGAAGGATTTCATCTAAAGAAAATGTAAACAGTATATCTGAGAATTTTCTTCTCAAATGAGTTTAGCTTTCAACTTAAAAATGAACGGATAGCCGGATATAATGCACAAACCTGCCTGGGGGATAGAAAATACTTATTGCAGAAAAGGCATCTCCAGTAATTACATTAAAATAGTAATATCTCTGACTCTCCTAATTATACAAACTGCCTAATGAATTGTATGATCAATATGTTCAAATCCACTTACAGCTTCCGTAATCCTATAAAATAATTAACTGAGATGATTTTTCTAACAGGATACTGTGGGAGTGGAAGCAGAAGACCTTCCATAGATAGCACAATGATATACGTTTCATCATTTCCAACAATAAATACAGCTTTTCACAACCTAGAGGGCTTGAGAGATTTCATTTTTTCATTTGCAAGTAGTGGGTTAGTAGCTTCATCCATAGATGGCATAGATTGTGCCCATTCAGAAACCTACCTTCTCCGGCTTCCTAAATCGGTTTTAAAGCCACTAAAAAAACATCTATTTATTAATGGCATTGATCTTGAACCACTTCAATACCAGGCACCTTGCCCCCTTCCCGCCAAGACCAATTTTCAGCTTTCAGCGCTGTCACATTTTGAATGATAATTGCGAGGTCGTGCGACGCTGGACCCATTTTTATCATTTTTTCCTCACAAATAGAGCTTTCTTTTGGTGGTATGTGTTCACCTCTGGGGTTTTTATTTTATGAACTACAAATAAAAAAAGGAACGAAAATTCTGAAAAAAAGGTTTTCTTTGTTTCTGTCACAAAAGTTTGTAAATAAGTAAGTTTTCACATTCACTGATGGGCACTAATGAGGCTGCACTGACAGGCACTGATGAGGCAGTACTGATTGGCACTGATGAGGTGGCACTTATATGTAGCACTGATGGGCACTGATAAGCAACACTGAAGGTCACTGATAGGTGGCACTGATAGCACTTATGGGCACTGATAAGCGGCACTGATTGGTGGCACTGGGTACTGATAGGTAGCACTGATGGACACTGATAGCTGGCAATGATATCTGGCAATGATGGGCACTCATAGGTGGCACTGTTGAGCACTGATAGGTGGCACTGGTGTACACTGATAGGCGGCACTGATAGATAGCACTGACAGGTAGCACAGATGGGCACAGTGCTATCCCAATAGTGCACTGTATGCCCCTTGCCTGTCTAGGGTGGGCTCCCTGATGGTCTCCCTGGTGGTCCCTGGGTGGGCTCCCTGGTGGTCCTGGGTGGCGATCCTGGGGGGGGGCTGCACTGATAAACAATCAGCACAGATCCCTCGTCACAAGAGCCGCCGATCAGCTCTCCTCTACTCAAGTCTGCAGACGTGAGTAGAGGAAAGGCCGATACACGTCTTTTCCTGTTTACACTGTGATCAATCACGTGGTAAAGAGCTTCCAATGGAGGCTCTTTACCGAGATCGACAGAGTGACACACCGCACTACCGATCGCAGTATCGCGGGCGCGCGATCGCAGGTTATCCTGGCGAACATCATATGACGTCCAGTCAGGATAACTGAACCAACGCCTGGCCGTCATTTTGCTATAGACCGAACGGGAAATAGTTAAAGATTTAGAATAGTGCTTGAAAACAGCCTGGCTGTGCATCATTCATTCACACAGATCTGTGAATTAATGAACTACAAGTCCCATCTGTCACCGCAGCAGACGGGTTGTAGTTCTCAGTTGATTCTTTCTGCAGTTCAGTAGCTGTCTGCCTTAATTGTACTTATAGACTAAAGCTGGCCAAACACTAGTAGAATTTTGTTAAATTTTTTTTGTTTTAACCACTTGACCTCCGGAAGGTATTACCCCCTTTATGACCAGAGCATTTTTTGCTATTCAACTGCCAATTGCATGTCCATGCACACAAATGAAATGTATGTATTTTTTTTATACACAAATATAACTTAATTTCTTTCTGGTATTTGAGCACCACTGGGATTTTTATTTTTTTGCGTTATAAACAAAAAAAGACGGAAAATTTTGAAAAAAAAAACAAAACAATATTTTTTATTTTCTGCTATAAAACAAGATCAGTGGGTGGCAGCGGTCAATCACTGGCCGGCACCTGCTGGTCAACTTGTGCTGTGACTAATCAGCTGGGGCAGCAGGTGTGGGCGCTCCCTACCCGGAGGTGCTGGATCATGTATCAGATACATGATCCAACGCAGCAATGCCACTCGCTTTGCCGCTATACTTGTGAGTAAGTAAGAATGTTTGTTCAATTTTCTAATAGTTAGTCGGATCAAATTGATGTTTACTTTCAACCACAGTGGCAAATTTCTATCACTGAAGTTAGTTTTTGTTCGGGAAAGACAATGGATTCCAAAATCAAGTGTTAAAGCGGATGTATGCCCTCCAAGGTCATTTTTACCTACAGGTAAGCCAATAATATGGCTTACCTGTAGGTAATATGAATATCTCTAAGCCTGTATGGTTTTAGAGATATTCACCTTGCATGCAGCCGCTGACATCAGCGGCGCATGTGCAGTGAAGGTTCGAGGTATAGGTTGGACTTGATGGACTTATGTCTTTTTCAACCTCGCTGACTATGTAACTATGTATCCTGTCTGAACGGAGGGCTCCCGTGTGCATGCACAGGAGTGACGTCTCGCGGCTCCGGCCACTCACAGCGCAGCAGCTGTGAACCTGGAAGGGACCCCCAAGGGAACATGTCAGTTCCCTCATCAGTGACCTGGCGGCCCTATGGGAGCTTTGTTTCAGTTGCATACTAGCTCATTACGCCTTTGCTATACATGTGTTTTGTTTTGTTTTTTTTACTTAGGGTGTACAACTGCTTTGAAAGCAAATTCAATTTTGAAGTACTAAATTTGTCAAGACATCAAATGTGTTAAGAATTTTCATACAAATGTTTGTATGAATGTTTATATAGAGATTTGTTTGAATATCTATTAATGTGTGGCTGGCTTAACTTACTGTAGTTAAGATAAATTCACCTTTGGAACATATTACCAATTTGAGGGTGGACCATGTAACATGTTCCAGCTCCTGCCCCCTCCTCCCCTGATCTCCCCCTCCCTGTGACAACAGCCGGGGGTTCTTCTCCCTGTACTTGCTGTAACTTTTTAGAAAAAGTGGCTGTGTGGGGCTCCACCCACACAGCCATGTCACTCGTTTACAGATTCCTGTGAATGAATAAACTACAAGTACCGTCTTCCACTGTGGCAGACAGATTTGTAGTTTGAATGAACTAGGGGCATGCTCATCTGTCTACAGCTCTGAAAATATCAGCCCATATAAAGGTATAGGCAAAAGAGCTGTAGACAGTGTGTAGGAGTGTGACAGTGCACCGGCGATCTGCTGATTCCGGGTGCAGTACGTTGTAGGCTCCTGTTTTAAAAAATAATACATGTACATTTTTTAAACTGCATAAATGTGTGCATTTATTATTTTTTATACGAAGGTGAACTTAGCCTTTAACAATGTATATACTAACAATGTGGTAAAGCCAAAATTATGAGCTGTCACAAGAGCAGGAATGGAGGGGAAACTTCCAAATTCTGTCAGGAAGTGAAGAGAAATCACTTCAATGAGACACAGAGAAAAAGAAGACAGGGATCCCTTTCTGATCCAAAATGAAAACTTCACTTTTAGCCTGGGTTCACACTGCTGCGGGAATGAAATCATGCGAGTTCAGCTGAACTTGCACAATTTCATTCCTGCATGTTAGTCCGGCAATTTCCGAGACATCTGTGTGGGTTCCTGCACAGAAGTCTATTGAAATCGCACCTGAAATCGGCAAAAGTAGTACAGAAATTAGTTTTGGGAATTGGTGCGGCGCCGCAAAGACGGTGCCTTTGCGGGCAACAGCCGTCATTGGCATGCGATTTGACATGCCGAATCTCATCAACGTGAACCTAGGATACACTTAGATTTACATTAAGGTTCTTTGTGAGAGAGGGGGGAGAAACGTCCAAAGAAAATCAGGTATATCACTGAGGCAGTGCCAAATGTAGTAATTTAAGCAGCTTTCTTCACTGATAGAACAATACTAATTAGCTGCTATAGGTCAGTGCACGTTGTCTTATTGAACAAGACTATTTAAGTTAAAGAACTTCACTCTAGCATTTAGGGGAAGGAGTTTTGTTAGGCTTGAAGCTTGAATACACAGTAGACTATTGCTCCTAATCTGACCTCTGAAATAAAATTTTAGTTATGTATCTTTAGATGTCTTCTTGAAGTCTCAAGAGCCCTAAATCCTGGAAGCACTAGTCTGGAAATGCTGACACTTCCTAGCCCACCTAATGTTGAATGTCTACCCACCACCTGCACTTTCCTACCAGTCAATCACTATGATGGGTGGCTTTACTGGCAGGCAAAAAAACATTGTGAGAGGTGGGATGATCAGAGCCAGCCTTTGACACTGTTTGATGTATCGGTAATCTGCATATTAGAGCACCCTAGGGTTCCAGACTACCAGGGTGCTTGAGATGTCTAACCATATATTTTAGTACTGAGGCTAAGAGGTGTACCTTTACACAAAAGACAAATAGAGTGCAATGAAGTTTCAATTTCTACAGGACTTACACAGTGGTACAGAACAAACAGCTAACAGCAGCACACATTATTTACACATCTATGTCACCTAACCTCTCATTCAAAACAAGCAGGTGGTGTTCTCCTTCAAGAAAAAAACACTATTAAGGTACACATGGTACGATTATCAGCCATCAATGGTCGTCCAACAGCCAATTTCCAATTATCGTCCAACAGAAGTTGGCTGACAAGACTAGAAAACTTTTGTTGGCCAACAAGGCGTTGGCCAATTGCTGGCTTGTGTCTACAGAAGTTGGCCCAACAAAAGTTGGAAGTGCAAACACTCATGCTCCGGAATCCAGGCAGTGTTTGATCATGTAAACCTGCATTCCTAATTCACATTCACCTGAACTCCCTCGTTATACGCTTGTAACACGTCACTACGTTCGGCTTTGTTGGCCGATGACTACCGTCAGTACGCTAGACAAAAGCGCCAACAGCCAATTTGGACAAAAGCTGGACATTCGGTTGGCCAACAATCTGAGCATGTGTATGAGGCTTTAAGCTCTGGTATCAGCAATCTGTCATAAGTGATAAGAAGATAAAATAAGTGCACTCCTGTGACCCATAGGAGAAGTATGAGCAAAAGAGCTTTGGCCGAGCTTTTTTTGAAAATGCTAGTTGCCTGGCTGTGGCTGGCTTCCATTCTTTCTAAGCTGGCCTGGAAAAAACACACAGCAAGTAAAGTCAAAATAAGGTCACAACTATCTGGTTATCATATTTGCGCTTGGTCAGTAAACACTGAGCACTATTTTTTTAATCCTAAAGAGAGATGGTGGGATTAAATGTAGAGTGAAGAGTTCATGCATGGGCCTGGCACTCCAGGTAGTCCTTGATCTTGCTGGATTGGGGACAGGAGAGCATAAGACTTGCAGTGGAGACTCAGGGCAGGGGAAGGTTCAAGTCACCAGAAATGAGGACCCTTGGGGGTAAGCCTACATATTTTGGGCAAAATAAAAACTGATTTCTTTTTGTATGATTTTGTATGGTTGGGTATTTTGGGGATTATGTTAAAAGATGTTTTTAAAATGCATACTAGCTCCCCTGAATAAAGAAGAGCTGAACTCAAACCAAATCATATCTAAAGCCTCGTACACACGCGCATATTGTTGGCCAACTGAACGTCCAACTTTTTTCCAAATGGGCTGTTGGTGGTTGTGTCTAGCTTACATACGGTAATCAAGTAATTGGCCAACAAAGCCGATCGTAGTGACGTGTTACGAGCGTATAGTGAGGAAGTTCAGGTGAATGTGATTTGTGAATTACGAACACAGGTTACACGATTGAACACTTCCTGGATTCTGAGCATGCGTGTTTGCACTTCCAACTTTTCGTTGACCAACTTCTGTACACACGAGCCAACAATCGACCAATGTCTTGTTGGCCAACAAAAGTTTTCTAGTCTTGTCAGCCAATTTCTGTTGGCCAACAATTGGAAATTGGCTGTTGGATCGTGCGTACTAACGGACGGATTATCGGCCAACAGGCTGTTGGACAATGGTTGTTGGCCAATTTTTGTACTGTGTGTTTAGGCCTTTAATCTCAGACTAGCAGTAAAAGGCAGCGGTGTCTTCATCTCACACTGCATATATACAGCTAAACACGGGAGTACTTAGGCACCCTCATACACCAGGAAGTGCACTACTATTTTGTAGGAGGAATTCCAGACAAAGGGTACATTTTCAGAGTACTGTGTACCTTATAACTTTTCCTTTTAACATAGCAAATATTCAATTTTTGAGTTCAGTTTCACTTAAATAGTATAGGCAACACTAAGAGGTGCAAGCATGGTGCAGCTACTGTATACCTGAATTCTCTGTATTTTGTATGTTGCCATTAGCATTCAAAGAGTTATCTGGGTTTAGTCTGGGACTGTGTTCTGGTAACCCATAAAAAGTGTCAGTTCTTTTACTACGCTTTTTTTTATATTCAGTCAAATTTATGTCGCTTATTAATTGCCTGGCAATGATTGCAAAAAAAACAAAAAACACAGACTTTCTAATATTACTACCGTTGCAATGCTTTACTGAATAGCACTAGCCATCCACTGATGGACTATACGTGTTACCGATAGTTGTTATTCAGATATGCCCGTTACCATTTGTGTTATGTTGGCCTCCTGAGAAGTCCATTACATCTGCGGACCTCTACATTATATGGCCATCAATCTCCTCTGTGACTTCTAATAGTCACATCATTTCTATAAGGCTTTCATTATCCATATAATATTTTTAAAAATAACATTACACCAAAACCCACACCGACAAGAAAATATGAGAACCAGTCATGTCACTTACGTGTTCCCGTATACATCTATCACTCCGCTATCCTCTGTGCACAACTCTGACTCTTGTCTGAGCCTCAGCTTCCGATTCCTGATGTATGCAGCTTTTATCTCCACTCCAACACATCAAACCGTCTCCTCTCATCATTCCCAAGTCTCTGAAGCCGTCTTCTCGTTTGATACTCCTCGGGCCTCAACTCTAACCTTTTTTTTAAAAAAAAAAAGGTTCTGCAAGACGCACAACTTAAATGATCCATGGATAGAACCCCTTGACTGCAACACGTCTGTGCTGAAGCCGAGAGATAAAGGAAAATAAAAAAATCCCAGGCATATTTTTAGAAGGTTCTATAATTGGGTGTCTTACCCTTTTCTGCTCTGGACCGAGAGAAAGTCTGAGATCAGCTTTGCTGCCTATTGATCAATTTTGAATTAAGAACAGATACCCTTTCAATTATTTTGCAGATGTCTAAAAACTAGATCAGTGGTGAAGAACCAGTTGGATTTTGGAAATTTCCAGTGTGCTTCCCTCCCCACTACTCTTACGAGTTGCATATATATAAGGTGCACATTAATAAGGGCAGAAAGAAAGAAAACTCTTTCTGATCTGAGACTCTAAGGCTGTAACAGTAAAACCATCAGCACTATCATTAGCTGCTTTTAAGCCAACATATTCAGGTATTAAGCATGTTCCATGAAAATCAAGCTACAGCAGCCCATATAATCTGCACTTCTATAACTCTGAAATCTAGCAGATTTTGGATCTAGTGTTTCTTTAACCACTTAAGCCCTGGAAGGATTTCCCACTTTAGGACCAGAGCACTTTTTGCGATTCGGCACTGCATCGCTTTAACTGACAATTGCGCGCTCGTGCAACGTTGTACCCAAACGACATTTGCGTCCTTTTTTCCCCACAAATAGAGCTTTCTTTTGGTGGTAAATCATATGTTGATACTGCACTAGAGGAAAAAGATGCATATTACCACTAAAGTTCTAAGTGAGGAGGGGATTAGCTGCTGCCCTATCTCACAACCAAGAGATAAATACAATATATCAAAACATGAGCAGCGCTAAATACTATTCAATATGACAGGAATAGGTTACTACCCCTCCTTGCAATGATTTAGATTGCACTAATCACCATCAATATCCATAGATGTAATTGTTGGATGTACAAAGAACAAATCAAGATATAAGCAATCGTTTGGAAATGACTGGTGAATGTCCTTGTAAAACAACTGTATTAATGAGATGGACAGTCCTTGTAGGAAAAGTAGAAAGAGGTCCTTGATAGATGAAACGCCACACCAGGCGCAAAGTGAGAAGAGGAGACACCCAACGTGTTGTGAAACACTGCATTCAATGTGAATCTTTCACCAGACAGCCTGTATGCTTACCAGATGTAGCTGGTAAAGTCACATATGGTTGTTCACCCTGCCGGGATCCCCCCACTGGGATAAAAGATCCTTTCACACTGTAGTTGTTCCGAACAGAAGCACTCGGCGCGCAGGACCAAACCGCAATGGATACCCAAAAGATGTGGAAAAAATCCCAATAGTGTAATCCAGTAAGACTCATGTAAATTTATTGAGAGTAAAAAATATTGCACTTACATACATACTTTGTCAAAGTCTTTTCAGACAAAACGTACGTCAGGGAATGACGTGCTAATGATACCACCCTGCGATCGAACACGATACAATCGGTTTTACGAGTGCTGGCCAGCTTATTTGTACATTGCTGTCTCCGTATGTATACAATGTAAGTGCAATATTTTTGCCATTGGCAGTGAAGGGGTTAACCTGGAGGGGGCACTCTAAGGGTTAACTGTGTTCCCTCAGTGTGTTCTAACTGTATGTGGGCTGGGCTGGCAGGGGGAGGGGAGTGATCACGGCTTCCATATACAGGAAGCCCGTGATCACAGCCCTCCCCCCTCTGTCAGAACGGAGATCCGTGTTTACATACACGGACCTCCGTTCTGTCGCTCCGGGGGGGGTGAACGCGGGTAGCCGGAGGTGATCGATTCCACCCTACCCGCTCCCTGCCCCCCCCCCCCGGAATACAGTGAGCGCGGTTTGCGATAACGAGCCACTTTGCCGCCATCACGCTGCGTCGGGCGGTCGGCAAGTGGTTAACCACTTGAACTCCGGAAGGCTTAACCCCCATTCCTGACCAGGACATTTTTTGCGATACGGCACTGCATTACTTTAACTGACAAATGCGCGGTAATGTAACGCTGTTCCCAAATAAAATATTTGTCATTTTTTTCCCCACAAATTGAGCTTTTCTTTGAAAAAAGCCAATATTTTTTACTTTCTGATATAAAACATATCCAATAAAAAATGTAAAAAAATCAAATGTCTTCATCAATTTAGGCCCATATGTATTTTGATACATATTTTTGGTAAAAAAAAATCCCAATAAGTGTATATTAATTGATTTGAGCAAAAGTTATAGCGTCTAAAAACGAAGGGCTATATACTGGGATTTTTATTTAGTTTATTTTTTATACTAGTAATGGCGGCGACCAACGACTTATAGGGGGACTGCAATATTGCTGCGGACAATAGGACACTAACTGACACTTTTGACACTTTGTGGGAACCAGTGACACTAATATAGTGATCGGTGCTAAAAAAATTTGCACTGCCACTGTACCAATAGCACTGGCAGGGAAAGGGTTAAACATCTAGGGCGATCAAAGGGTTAAAGTGGTTGTCAACTCATGACACCCACTTTTACCTACAGGTAAGCCTATAATAAGGCTTACCTGTAGGTTCCCTGCATATCTCCCAAACCTGCACGGTTTAGGAGATCTACTGTACAGTATATTGCGATGCGCCTACGTCACTGGGCACATGCGCAGTGAAGAAACAGCCTCCGTGCCATTACTTCACTATGATCGTGCCGTGACTGGCGGCTCCCGCGCGCATGTGTGGGAGTGACCTCACGTGACTCCGGCCAGTCACAGAGCTGGCCCCGAAAGGAAGAGGGGCAGAAGATGGACACGGCCTGGAGTGGGGACATTGCAGGCTTCCAGTGCAGGTAAGTGGCACATAATGGGCTAATATGCGATGCATACTAGCCCATTATGCTTTTACATTGCAGGGTAATAAAGATGAAATAAAACCCATGAGGGTTTACTTCCACTTTAACTGTGTGCCTAACCAGTGTTTTTGTGTAAACTGTGTGCTCACTAAGGGAAGTGATGGATTTTATTCCCTGATTTGCAAGGACACAAAATCCATCACTTTTCTCCTGTCAGAACAAAGCTCTGCCTTGTTTACAAAGGTAGAGCTCCGTCCGGTATCTCTGCCCAATGATTGGCGGACATCTATTGCCCGGCACTTGAAGGTGGCCCACATGCGTGCCCCCTAGGTGGAAGTGCAAAATCACGTATATATACCTGATCTTGTGCAGAGCGGCCGCCCTGTAGCAGTATATCTGCTATGGGCTGGTCGGGAAGTGGTCAAAGGGGTACTAAACCCAAAAATGAAAATATAAAATTTTACAGATTACCAATTCACAGATGTGGTGGCTATAAAAAGTGATTTATTTATTTTTTTTGTGAATGACTGCACAATTGCCAGTTAAAGTAGCACAGTGCTGAACAGCAAAAAATGGCCTCGCCGTGTCATAAAGGAGGTATACGTGGTGATGACGGAACGGAAAGTCCACAATATTTACTTCTGCTCAGTCTGACCCTGCAAGGTCCATCGCTGGCATTTTCTTTGGCTGTCTTTATAGGTCGGAGCAGGATGCCCATGAGCTGGAATTCAGTCATCTCTGCCCACAGGCATAATGCTAAAACTGTGCATGAGCAGCTCAGTATACAATTTATTGAAGACTCTAAGCAGGCAGGTAAGTTCATTTCACTGCAAGGGCATTCTGCAATAAAGTGCCTGCCTGCAATTGGATTTATTTAGACTTTATTTCCAATTCAACAGACCAATCTGTTAAGCAGAAGTGGAAGAAGGTTGGGACAAACCATTTATCACTGATAGGGGTGCGTACAATGATAAGTTTTTATACATTTATGTAAAACCTTTATTCAAAAAGGGGGGGAAAACTGTTGCTGTAACACTACCATATCCACAGGTTGACAATGCTGTTGTCCAGTGGCGGCTGCTGCTCAATATTCCGGGGGGGAGGGGGCATCAAACAAACCCCCCCCACTTGCACCGCCGCCACCCCCCCAATCGCACTAAAGCCACCCCCCCCCCCCGTGCGCGAGTGACGGACAGGAAGGTGGCCTTACCTTAGGAGATGAGGAGGGGGGTAGGGCTGCTGCTCCTCGCTCCAGCCGAGGGAAGAGCCTGGGCTTCTCCCCCTGGCTGAACAGGAATGGGTCATGAGACTCCCTGGCCAATCAGGTCTCAGGACCCACTTCCTGTTTGGCCGGGAGGAGAAGCGGGAAGACATTAGCGAATATTTATTTTCTAATGTCACACAAGTAGGTGGGCTCGGGGCGCAGAGAGCCCACCCTTTTTTGAAGCCAATTAGAGCCTCCTGCATGTGGATTAAGGGCCGGACGCATGGATTGGGGGGGGCAGCGCCTGTGCGCCCCTAATGGACGGGCCGCCACTGCTGCTATCCATGTCGCCTTGTAGGTGGGCAGTCAGGAGAAAGTAAAAACACCTGTTTTTCCCGCCCCCTGCTCGCATGTGTGAAAAGGGCCTCAGATAGGAATTGTATTGTGAATATTATCAGGTTAAAATAAAAGAAACAAAAACCTAAAAAATAAATAAAAATAATTCTGTCACCACATTTACGGGTTGGTAAACTGCATTGCATAACATTTTTGTTCTTAGGTTTAATAGCACTTTAAGCGTTGTAAAAGGCGTGACAAGAAAGCCATAGAGGGAAGCAGGACTTTCCCTAATGCTGTGTTTTCTATGCTGTAGCCGACTCTGGATCCTCTAATGAGCTGTAGCATTGACATTTGGATTACAATCCCGTGAAGTAATCCTTTCATTTCCGCATCTGGAAAGAACAGTGAGAAAACAGCTTTGTCCTCGCTGCAGAGACTGCAATTGCAAAATCATTAATTCTCCGACAACGGAGGGAGATGTGCTATCGCTTCTGACGAGACGTCTGCAAAAACAGCATGTCGTTTTTACTCTGGAGCATGGTGGCAACCAATCAGTCAGCTAAAAGCAGGCAATCGTCTGGACGGCCTAATAGCCGCGCACTCAAGGGCAGCTTAGTGACTTGGATGCACTATGAAAGACCTAATGGAAAACTTCACTTGTAACCTTATTTTCCATAATTCACCTTCCACACTTTCCTGTGAGATTTTGAATTGTGCTATTTCTCACAAAGCTTATCACAGGCCACATTGTAAGACAAGTCTACCCTCATTTTTTTAAATCCCCTTATAAGTGCCCCTTTTCATGAATTCTCCAAGTCACTCTATGACATCATAAGACCTTTCTCTTCTTCACATAATCATGTGTCAGTCTAGGAGAAATATGAGCCAGTTTGTGTGATGATGTCCCCAAGTGTCCTGACCAGTAGCAGCCGCTCATTAGGGGCGCTGTCCACCCCCCCAGTCCATGCGCCCGGCCCCTATTCTGCATGCAGGGCACCAGATGCCAGACGCATGGATGTCAATGGTTTTTTTTTTTAAGCACATGATTAGAGCCTGAGGCTCTAATTGGCTTCATAAAAGGGTGGGCTCAGGGCGGAGCCCACCCACTTGAGTGTGACGATGGTTGGAGCGGAGAGGAGGAATAGAGGAGGAGGAGGCAGGGGAGCTGGCGGCAGTTAATGACTGTGCAATTTCCAGTGTTCTGCCAAAACGCAGGCGGTGATGTGCAGAGGCAGAGTTGAAGCAGGGAGAAAAAAGATGGCGGTTTCTGTCGGGAGCATGCCATGGCCTGGCTCTGTCCTCCTGGCTGCTCTCCTATTGCTTCTGCCAAGGAGGGTAAGCGATTGTGGATGGGGTAAATGCAGACCCGGTGGTGGGGGGGTTTGTTTGCACTGGTCCTGACTATGGCAGCCTGGGCCTACAGGAACCAAACAGAAAAGCAGCGCCTACTAAGTGTAGTATGAAAGTAAATTTAATGGATAAAAACAATAGGATGTACACTCACAAAAGGAGGTAGTACAAAGCATGGTAGGTGTCAGCTGGGTGATCTTCCACTGTATTCCAGATGGGGCATTCCCAAGTGCAAAACCGTCAGACACGTTTTCCTTTACCGGCCTCAGCTAAGCCTAAGGAAGGAACATGGATGATCCGAATGCACGCTATCCCCACTGAACCTGGAAGTGATGTCATCACCTTGTGATGTGCACCACAGAGTGTCCCCTGTCTTTTGGAAGTGCAGCCGGTAAAGGAAAATGTTTTTGACGGTTTTGCACTTGGGAATACCCCAACCGGAATACAGTGGAAGATCAGCCAGCTGACACCTACCATGCTTTTGTACTACCTCCTTTTTTGAGTGTACATCCTATTGTTTTTATCCATTAAATTTACTCACTCTGTGCTGCCCCTGGACTGACATGTGGACATCCTCAGTTTCCTCCGTGTCCCGGTCTCCATGTCTCCCCTCCGTCGGTTGGGCTTCCCCTGCATCTCCTCGGCATCACAGCAGCCGCGCATCTCCTCCCTCCTCCTAGGCCAATAGGATGGCTTCTCCTTTCGGCCGATTGGAAAACGGGTCTCAGGACCCGCTTCCTGATTGGCCGGGAGGAGAATCAGTGTGACTATAGCGAATATTCATTCACTATGGTCACATAACTGGTGGGCTCAGGGCGCAGTGCCTCTGTCTCCAATCATGTGCTTCAAAGAAAAAAAACCCTCATTGGAATCCATGCGTCCGGCGCCCCGCATGTAGATTAGGGGGCCAGACAAATGGATTGGGGGGCGGCGCCCCTAATGGTCGCCACTGTTCAGACATGTTTTGGTGATTTGGGGCTGCACGGTTGCATGCAGTACATTACTTGCTATATTCATTCAAACTAGGAAGACATGACTTGGCAGGTATGGTATTACCGCAGCAAAAAGTATACACAAATGATGTTACTGCTACGTAGACCTCAGCCCACTCATCTCTGAAGCCATTCGCAAGGCAATAAAATTGTTCTGGTACCTTATGTGATGGGAATACAAACTGTTGCATGCAACAACTGGTGCATTTTTCATAAAGTACATTAAAATATGTCTAACTGGGCCTTTCTTCACTGCTATTAAGCTCAAATGGTTCCAGTCAACTTTGACCCATTGTTTTTGTAGCATTAACAGAATTGGCTCACATGGGAAATACTGTATATAATAAGCATGGCATCTTAACCATTCTGCTTTCCCTCATAGAGAAGAGAAGCAACTTAGGCGTGTTTTTTGGCCTATATGTTAATGGGTCTTCATACATCTTGGATTCCTTTTAATAAGTATGAGTAGGATTCAAGAATTCTTTATTCAGGTGGAAAAATAATTTATTAAACGCGATCTCTGTTCTCATGAAACCGAGAGAAGTACACATCCCCTGAAGCACATTGTATGTATATTATAGGAGAAAAACAGCTTTACAGCTCATTAGCCGGAATGTAAATGAGTTTCTTAAACACTATCAGTGTTTCTCGTAGAGGGAGGGGAAAAAAAATTGGTGCTCGTTCGTTTCCTCAAGCACCCTCATGTATCTGATGCCCGTTCAGGGCAATGAGTGCGATTTCAAGAAAGGGTAACTAATTTTTGTCGCGTGATGCCATGAAAATGAATTTCTATTTTTACCACTTAGTCTACATCACCATGTGGCAAAACTGCATTTATTACAGATTTCCCTTTAGGCATGACTGGATGAGGAGAGATGAGGGTCATTTAACCTACGGTGAGATGAAATATGGACAAATCTTACTGTTTCAGAATGCTGACACTATGTTTTTACAGGGATCAGGTCAGAATGTGAAAACCCACTTCTCCTATTGTCAACTTATTCAATGTGCCACCTAAAAAGTAAATGTCAAGTGGTAGGAGGAAAAAATGGAGGCCAAATGCCAGACTCTCAGCTTTGACTCAGCCCAGCTCTCTCTATGAAAAGTATCAATGAGAATGAACATTTTTTGTCAAATAAGACTTATGAAAAAATATTGAAAATCACATCAGACTGGTTGATGATAGTTCTGTAAATCTGATCTTCCCCCTTTAGATTTGATTGAGTTTTGTAACAAATATAGATAATAACAGGAATACATTTAACTGAGAATGTATTTAGCTTTTATTAAGCCATCTATGGCCAACCAAACACACCAGAGCTTCTACTGAAGCCCAACACCAGGAAAGACTACAAGCATTTAACGCAGCCTTTCTCAACCTTTTCAACACCGAAGAACCCTTGAAATAGTTCTCCGGTCTCGGGGAACCCCTGCTAAAAATTAAAAATCTACAACTCCTGATACATTAGTATGATGGTCAATGGGAAGAATGCTCTTTAAACTTAAGGTCGTTGGTAATAATTACCCCTTACAAATAGCTAAAAAGATCAATGATGTAATTGGGAATTTATCTGAGAGGTAGAAATTGACCATTGCTCAAGGAACTCCTAGCAACCTCTGGAGGAACCCTGGTTGAGAAACCCTGATTTAACGTATTCTCCCAGAAGAGGAGACGCTTGGGGGAGATGTGATGGCGATCTACAAATACCTCAATGGTGGTTCTAGCATAGGGAACAAAAAATGATTCAACTTCAGGGAACTTAAAGGGGTTGTAAAGGCAGAAGGTTTTTTTTATATTAATGCATTCGGAAGGACCAAGACTGAGGGAGAGGAAGCCTGGCCATGAAGGTTACACTGAAATCTCGTTTTTATGAAGATTGCAACTAATGAACATCAAGGTTAATTGTGAAGAACACTTGGTGGTTCCAGATCTACACGGAAGTCAGACATGGAGCAGAAGTGGATCCAGCTCCAGCGGATGAGAAATTCTTTGGGCGTTTTTATCATTGTGCTTTGGTGAGTTCATCCCCATGCAATTAGCGGACCTCCAGCTGTTGCAGAACTACAAGTCCCAAGAGGCATAGCAAGACACTGATAGGCACAAGCATGACACCCAGAGGCAGAGGCATGATGGGACTTGTAGTTTTGCAACAGCTGGAGGTCCGCTAATTGCATATCCCTGATATATGGACTGTGATGATTGCACTTGTATGAATGTAACTGTTCACACTGGTGTTGTGGATATACATATGAGAAGCGCTGCTAGTACTGCGTTACTGAGTTTGTTTGCATGAGGTGTTAATTTTAAAGCAGCTGCTCTCAGCTATAAATTGTTTTAAGGAGATTAGTCGTCCATGAGCGCTAGGAAGTAGTATTGACCCCTATGTTTTGAGTGAATAATGCATTCTATGCATCAAGATAAAAATCCTTCTGTGTGCAGCAGCCCCCTAACACTTACCTGAGGAACCTCTTTGTCCAGCGATGTCCACGAATGTCTCAGTCGTCCGAGATTCTCCTTCGTGATCGGCTGAGACACAGCAACAATGTCATTGGCTCCCGCTGCTGTCAATAACAGTCAGCTAGCCAATCAGGGGAGAGAGTGGGGGGCGGGTCGGGGCTCAGTGTCTGAATGGAAGCTGTGCCTCAGCTTGGGTGCCCCCATAGCAAGCTGCTTGCTGTGGGGGCACTGAACAGGAGGGAGGGACCAGGAGCACAGAAGAGGCACCCAAGGAGAGGAGGATCTGGGCTGCTCTGTGCAAATCCACTACACAGAGCAGGTAAGTACAACATGCTTGTTATTTTTATAGGGGAAAAAAACGAGGCTTTACAATCACTTTAAGAAGACACGCGGCCACTCAATGAAATTGGAGGAGATGCAGTTCAACCGCAGGGGATTCATTATTGTTAGACCCCATACACACCATTAGATTTTCTGCAGATTTTTTTTCTTCAGATTTACCCAAACCATGTAGATCAGTGGTTCTCACCTCCTGTCCTCTGGACCCTCTAACAGGCCAGGTTTGCAGGATAACTGAAATACATCACAGGTGATATCATTTGCTGCTCAGTGATTGCAGTATTCTAGTCTGCATCTCCCCAAGGTAATACTTAAAATCTGGCCTGTTAGTGGGTCCTGAGGACAGGAGGTGGGAACCACTGATGTAGTGCAAGGGCCGGCCGAATTACATACAAATTAAAACTCTTAAGGTTTGACCTCATATTATATGGTTTTGGTAAATCTGAAGACAAAAATCAGCAGAAAATCAAATAGTGTCTTAGAGTGGTAAGAATGTGGATTTCCCTTCCACAATCTGTGGTGTCAAGCAGGAAGTGTCAATAATTTCAAAGAATTATTTGACGGGCATCTTAGTGAATGTAAGATACAGGGATATGGGAAATCGTATTGACATAAACACACACACACACACATATACCCACACAGGTTGAACTAGATGGACTGGTGTCTTTATCAATCTTTTGTGGAAGCTGAGCTCTTTTCTAAACGTTGATGTCTGCCAGTTGGCCTAAATAAAAAATAGATATTTGGCCAAAGATAGGGTTTTCAGCTTTGTGGCGAAAAGAAAAAAAAATGCCTATAATGGCTGCTGAAAACGCCTGAGATTTTGCCACGATTTTATCGTGCTTATGGTGTGTTTTTCATAGGTCATGAGACTCAAAAAAATGCATAAAAAAAGAATGCATCAAAATTTTTGATGCATTCTTGCAGCATTTTTAATGCATTTGCGCGGGAGTTGCGTTTTTGGTTCCTTTTTTAAAACTGAACACCAAAAATTCAGCAAGCAGGATTTTTAATATGCTTCAAAAGGTGCCGATAATGGCCGACAATAAATTCATACTAATTAAAATTCATGATAACAATTAAAAAGTCGAATATAATACAAGTGTTTATAAAGAATATATATCTTTTTTAAAAAATTGTAAATTTCAGTTTCGGTCAAGTGCATCCTGAATTTTCGGTTTCAGCACCGGAATTTTCATTTCGTGCACCTCTACTAGTGGATGGTCCTATTGAAACCCTGAAAAGTGCAAAATCTGGAAGTATTTTTGCATTTACAGTGTGGCCATATAATGAGGACCGGGGAAATGAAGGGAGCTCACAGGGAAATCTATATGCTTGGAACTGGACATAGGTGTGTGCAGTCTATTGCATTAGGGTGAGCACCCCAAAGCTCAAACACACGCGCCTTTCTCTGCAGCCTCAGCTGCACTGGGCAGTGAATGAATGGGAAGTGCTCTGTGCTGAGAGGCCTCCTGTTCATTTACAAACTGGCGCATAGTAAACACAGTGAGTGTGTTCATTTAGAAAAGGAAGGGGCCGGTAAATGTCATATTGATTTGCCCCCTTCCCCACTCTTATCCTGAAACATTCCCTGCAGCAGCCGGGAGGAGAGAAGAGCACGGCAGTGGGGGGGAACCTGGGCAGTAGAGAAAAATGGCACCGCACAGAGTGATTAGAGTGTGCCCAGGCACACCTGGTACACCCCCTGTGCACGCCTATGGAACTGGAGAACGTTGCACAATGGCGTTTTTTCCTCGGATGTCGGAGAACTTCTTACCAGGCATTTTTTTCACGACAGGTCTCCTTTAACATTTGCACATTTACTTCTATCTTATGGAAGAAAACATTATTTTAACGGCTTCCAGATTCCGAGCCATTCCACCTTTTCCAAATTAGAATCCTGAAATAGCTTTCTACAGTTTTGAAAGACTTTTGAAAAACGAAACGTTCTGTATTAAAATGCTGAATTCCCAAGTCTCTTTCACAGGACGCACTATAAATTAAACAATTCCCATACAGTTCCACCAGCGGCCTGTTACCTATTTAAATTCAGAAAAAAAAAAAGAGAGAGACGTATGAGAGAGAAATAATAGAAGAGCACACTTCTCCAGCAATACCCAAAAAGAAAGAAAGCCGACCCTCGGGAGCCATACTTCCAATTTCCATCTTTAGAAATCACCATAATTCTATCGGCGCTCGGCTCATACATTAAACTTTGATAACCTCCAGTGATGTAGTGTCCGCTATAAGAAAACATTGCCATCTCATTTGATGGAGCTCCAGGCGCTGTGCGATGCTGTGACTCAGTGGATCAATAAAAGGTTATCAGTAAAGCAGTTTGATCCCGGCATCGTTAAATGTGCGTCCACTTCTACATCTCTGTTCCCCGAGGTCAAAAAATGCTTATCTGATTCCCGGTGGTAAAGCGTGCCACCGTTTTTACCCCTGAGAAAGAAATACGCATACCTCCCTGTTGCTTCCACTTTGCTAATCTTTTAAACACAAGGAATCATTTAATCAAACGGGGCCCCGATAAAGACGTTTATATATAGTACACTGGGATGTGCATGATACTGCCATAGGGAAGTCACTCTCCCCAGCACAGGGGAAATATTAGGAAGGAAATAAAAGAGAAGAAAAAAAAAATCTACTCGCCTAGGTGGATGCAGCGTCACTCCCAGGGTGGATAAAAATCAATGATTTAAAAAAAAATAAAAAATAAAAAAAAATCAGATTTTTGCTTTTATTTAAATCAGATTTTTTTGATTTAAATGGATTTTTTTTTTTATAAAATGTATTTTAATAAAATGCTTTTGTAGTAAAAATCTATCTAAAGATAGTTTTCTATTTAAGATACATTAATAATTTACTTTATATTCTGCAATACTTACATTTTTGGTAAACTCATTCAATGATTCCAAGCTCTGTAAGCTGAGATAACATGCACTGCATTGATGCATTCATACAATTTCACAGTAACCATGAGATAAAGTTCAGGAATATCCCTTTATCCTTTATTGTTTTGCAAATCCATGTACACTACAAACTGTATGATTGAATCGGTTCTTATATCGCTGTACTACTAACCTGACAGCTTATTATTCTAAATAGGAAACCTTCATTTTGTTTGCAAATATTAAAGATTCTAACTACCAGCAAGAATAAGTCCTTACATTTAAAGAGCACCTGTCATTTCACATCTATCATGGCAGTGCCTGTTAGCGGGCATCCACTCACCTGCTGCCGTCACGTCCCTCCCCTTGTTGTGTCACTGCCACATCACCAGCCGTATCATTAAAGTGAATGGGACTGTCGGTGAGTCAACAGCGGGTCAGAGGAGCCGTTGTGGGACAGAGATGACAGTTGCTCTTTAAAAATGATGATTTAAATCAAATCCACCCTGATCTGTCCCCCACCAGCTCTAAGACTGAGAACTGAGAGATCAAACACGACTGATCGCTCAGCTATCGGACTCTCTGCTCTGCCCCTCCAGCATTTACTGGAGCACTGGGCGGTGGGAGCGGTGGGAGCACCTGGCTCAGGCTCTCAGCGGCTCCCTGAAGGGCCAAGCCAGCTAATGATCCAGGTATCTGGGAGGATACCGACAATATGGTCAGGATGTTTTCAGAGCCTGCACCGGCTCTGTGACGCCAGCCGTTAGTGGGCTCTAGCCCGCTGTTGGCTGAAAACAGGTCACAGGAGTGACTTTACTACTCCTTTAAAGGGAATCCATGGTCAAAATGTAAAATCATATATTCATAGCCACAATGTAGCACAAATATTTCTAGTCTACTCCTCTTAATCTTGAAACCTACTTTGTGAAAAGCCCCACACATTGACTTTGTTGAATTCTGTGGCACATTGGGGTTTATTTACTAAAGGCAATTCCACTTGGAAATGCAGTCGCTGTAGATCTGAGGGGGATATGCAAGGAAAATACAAACAGCATTTTTGCTTGCACATGATTGGATGATAGAAATCAGCAGAGCTTCCCCTCATTTCAGATCTTCCCCTCAGATCTATAGCGACCTGTAGTGCACAGTGGATTTGCCTTTAGTGAGTCAACCCCATAGTCACTATGCCCTGTTGATAGGCACTGCTGTGTCACACATTTCACAGAGCCTGCCTTCTAAACTACAGAGGTGATGAGAGGAGGAGTTTCAGGAGGCGGAGTCAGTACAGGAATCACTGCTGACAGGCAGCAAGGTACCATGGGATATGTAGTCCTTAGAAATTTAAAGCAAACAGCAGAGGAAAAGCTGCAAACATGCAGGGGAAGTTGTAAAAAAAGAAGGCCAGAAGACAGGCAGCACTAAAAAAACGAAGAGAGATTTTTCATGTAGGTTTACATCGGATTGTCAAATATAACTTTTGTCTGTATTGTTATTAGAATGCTGAAGTGTACCCTGTGACCACAGAACTCCCTTAAAGTAGAACTATAGGAAAAACATATTTTTTCATTTCAGATAGAGCAAGGAAGGGTTATAACTGTCAGATTTTTTTTTTCACCCACTGTGTTCCATTGCGAAAATTTCCATTCACTTCCTGTCCCATAGCCAAACAGGAAGTTAGAGGAAATATCTGCAAATTAAGGGGATTCCTTGGGACCCACAGGCCACCAGAACTAGTGTCCCCATTGGAACATTTACCAGCTATTACTTTTCTGGGGACAACCCAAACATTTGGGAATTTCGTTTTCAATGAAAATGGTAAGCAATCTGCCTAGCGGGGACACAGACAGCAATAAAAACTGACAGGGGTTCTAATCCCTCTCCGCTCTATTCAAATCTATATATAAATATAAAAAAATTGCCTTTAGTTATACTTTAAGACAATTAAAAAGTATTTTTTCTAGTTTTGGATAGAGTGTGAAATCGTTTCAACAGATTTCTTTCTACTATTCCGGTGAAAACTGATTCAGATGGAAAATCTCTAATAGCAACACAGACAGAATTTCAAGTTTTAACAGAGGAGTGGAAGGCTAGAACCCCTGTTTTTGTTACTGTTGCAGATTTCCTCTACTTCCTGTCTGATTAAACTACTGTCATTGGTACTACAGTTATCAGATTTACCACCATTCTGCCCGTGATTTCAAAGCGCAGCGGTGCGAATGACAAATCGCAGAACGCACGTTTGAGATGCCATGCATTTGAATGGCACCTAAAATCGCAGTGCGTTCTGCCAATTTGTTATTCACACCTTGCTGCTTTGAAATTGCGGGCAGAATCGTGGCAAATCTGTCCACGATTCAAAATGAAGCCTTAATGAGGAGAAATACTACTTCTCAAAGCCCCAGGTAGCAATAAAAACCTGACAGAGCTTCCAATAATTCCCCCACTCTATCTAAAACAAAATAGTTTTGTCTTGACGTACACTTTAACCGCTTGCCGACCAGCCACCGTCATTATACTGCGGCAGGTTGGCACGGCTGGGCAAATCACCGTAGGTGTACGTCAGGCGCGTACACCACGATCTGTGCGCGCATGCCCATTCCGTAGCGGAGGAGCCAACCAGCGGGTCCAGCGGACTCAATGTCAATCGCTCCAGAGAGAGGCAGAATGGGGATCTGCCAGTAAAAACAAAGCAGATCCCCATTCTGTCAGGGGAGTAGAGAGAGATTGTCTGTTCCTAGTGATCAGGAACAGCAATCCCTCTCCTCCTCCAGTCAGCCCATCCCCCATACAGTTAGAAACACCACCTAGGGAGCACATTTAACCCCTTGATCGCCCCCTAGTGTTAACCCCTTCCATGCCAGTGTCATTTATACAGTAATCAGTGCATTTTTATAGCACTGATCGTTGTATAAGTGTCACTGGTCCCAAAAAAGTGTCAAAAGTGTCCAATATGTCCACCGCAATGTCGCAGTTCCGCTAAAAATCACAGATCACTGCCGTTACTAGTAAAAAAAAATTAATAATAATAAAAATTACATAAATCTATTCCCTATTTTGTAGGCGCGATAACTTTTGCGCAAACCAATCAATATACGCTTATTGGGATTTTTTTCACCAAAAATATGTAGAAGAATACATATTGGCCTAAACTAATGACGACATTTGTTTTTTACATTTTTTGAGACATTTATTATAGCAAAAAGTAAAAGATATAATTATTTTTTCAAAATTGTCACTTTTTTTTATGTTTATAGCACAAAAAATAAAAAATGCAGAGGGGATCAAATACCACCAAAAGAAAGCTCTATTTGTGGGAAAAAAGGACTTCAATTTCGTTTGAGTACAACGTTGCACGACCGCGCAATTGTCAGTTAAGATGACGCAGTGCCGTAACCCAAAAAATGTTCAGGAGGTGGGTAAATCCTTCCGGGGCTGAAGTGGTTAAAGCAGAGTTCCACCCAGAAATGTTTTTTTACATCATTCAAGTCCTTTGCCTATATTGACTTACCTTTGAAGGAAAAACTTTTTTTATACTCACCCTAAGTCCCCTGTTGCTAGGTGGTCTCTGTAATCTGCCCCTTTTAGGTCTGAGGCTCTTCTCCTCACTTCCTGCTTCGCCTGGCCTCCTGGGAGATGTGACTCATCATTTCCCAGGAGTCAGTGGGCTTCCCTGTACTGTAAAATCGTGTTATTTTCAGACAGGATTGTAAATGCCATCAGTCAGCGCCGGCACAGAAACTCTGATCAGTCCTGTAGGCCCTGCAGCCAAAGGGGGTGAAGAATGGGAATTTTAAATCCCGAGACCACTGCACCAGCTGCATGGGGACTGACAGCTTATCACTCATAGCTGTGATTCGTCAGTGAAGGAGCAGCAGAGTACTGATAAGTCATCCCTTTGCTCCCCCTTCCTGTGAGCATGTTCTTGGTAAACACATGTGCATTCAGCACTCCTGATTGCTTCCCGGTGCTCCTTCTCCCTCGGCCAGTCAATGCTGCTGTATTTGTGATAACAAAAGTCAGATATCAAGTTCCTGAGATTACACTAGCTGCTTTTAATATACTTCATGATGGTTTAATAAATGCATAGCAGCCTTTATTGGTGTATTTTTATACCCGGCTTGAGTTTAGATTTAGGATTGTTATAAATAGATCCCAGATCCTGTAAAATGAAATCACGTTGCTTGGCTATGGATCCAATTTAGACACAAATAGTGGCACAGAGGGTTCTCCTTTAACTTCTATTAAACAAGGATTGGATTCAGTCATTTGCATAATTAGCTAAATGCATATATCAATTAATCCATTCATCTAGCTCATGCAAGCTGAAATAAATACATTCACCCAGGACGCAGTCCAACTTATAAGCCTATTAATAAACCATGTCTATTTCGTCATTAATACATTCATTTTCTCACCCATGGTGCATTGCTTCCATTAGAAAATTAACAAACTCACCAAGTGCACAGTCCCATTAATATATTTATTTATGGGTGCATACTGTTATGAATAAATGATTATTCACCCACCCGGTACAAATGACCAGTCATAAATCAAAGCACTCAACTGGCACGTTCTACCATCAATGCGTTAATTCATTTATATAGGTAGCACTGGCCCTGTTATTATTAATTCATTCATCTGCCTCCCGCTGCTGAAACGTATTCATTTACAAGGCGGGATAATAAACTCATTCGCCATTTTTGTGCAGGTAACTATAAATTAAATTTTACAGCAGAATAGGTGAAACTGCAGATGACCGTTAATAAATGTATAGGTGGGTGTGTGTGTTACATGTTTATTACCACTAGGGGGCAGACTGGCTGACCAGAAGTTGGTTATAGCATCTGAAGCTAAGCAGTGGTGTTGGCCATGGAGGAGACACAGAACTTCAAGGAGTCTAGAGCAGGGTTTCTCAACCAGGGGTCCTCCAGAGGTTGCTAGGGGTTCCTTGAGCAATGGCCAATTTCTACCTCTCAGATAAATTACCAGTGACATCATTGATCTTTTTAGCTATCTGTAAGGGGGTAATTCTTCCCAATGACCACAAGTGTAAGGAGCATTCTTCCCATTGACCATCACACTAATGTATCATGAGTTGTAGATTTTTAATTTTTAGCAGGGGTTCCCCAAGACCGGAAAATTAGTTCAAGGGTTCCTCGATGTTGAAAAGGTTGAGAAAGGCTGGTCTAGATGGAGCAAGATACGCCTTGGCACCAGAGGACAAGCCCAGTGTGGCCACACAAACAGCGAAGGTGAAAACCCTTAAAAGGAGCGAGGTGCAGAAGCTAAGGAGCTGTCATCTTCACCAGAGCTTCTGAAGGAAGAGGTGGGTTTGCTGTAGAAAATGTCCAGGTTGTGCCCCCCTGGCTCATCTGAGCTAGCAGCTACTGGGAACTGAAAGCAGGTATGCAGAGAAAAGCCCTTGAAGCACTGAGACACTGGGATCACAAGTCAGTAGGTACACAGAAGGGATGATATAGGAGTGGAGATTATGGCACAGGGGTGCAAACAAATCTATGTCCCAAGGAGAGTGGCCACGGAAGATCATGGAATGGCTCAGGCCATGCTGTGAGAAGATTTACCCCCTAGAGTACATGTGCCAAACACAAGGCCCGGGGGCCCAATCCAGCCCTCTTCCTGTGGCCCTCGCACCTCTCCTGCAGCTGGGCTTCCCCCTCCTCTCTGCCTCCACCTTGTTCCAGCAGGTGGGAGCAGAGAGGAGGATAGAACTCCTCCACCAGATCCTGCATTTCTCTGTGCAGCCGTGGCACCCCCTTATCTCCACCTCCCCTGGTCTCAGCATTCAGCAGACTCTGTTAGCTGACTCCAGCCCTCCTCGGGTCCTCCTTCAGACCCTGCACTTTCTGCTTCCTAGCTCTGCCCCCAGCTTTTTCCCAGCAGCAGCACATGGTAAGGAGGGTGCACTGTGATGTAAGGGGTGGTGGGGGAATCTTGACTTCTGATGGTGGTGATGGTGATCAATATTGAGTATGCTGATGTGACAGCACTACAGCAGCTTGGAGAACAGGTTCAAAACAGGTGCTTGGAACAGATTAATCAGATTAACAGCATTTGATTAGTGATTTGGTACCCAAATCCGTTGGACGGCATCGGTGGAGTTACCAGCTATATACTGCCTCATACCAGTTTACCTTTACTGTTTTTTTTTTACCCCTTTTCTGGTAAGGGTATTTTATCTACTGTTGGTGGTGGATCTCCTCTGTGGCGGTGGCATTCACAGCTTCCCGTGGAACTTATTTCACACACCAGTCTGATTACCAACACTTCACAAAATGTATTACTATTTATGAACTTTTTATTCATGCACTTTTTATTTATCAACTTCTTTTGGATTATTTTCTATGAAATTGAGTTTTATTTTCACTTATGAAATGAATTATATTGCTATGTTTTGCACAGTGCACTTTAAATGTGTTATTGTTACCTTTATGGTATTATTTTAGATATTGTTATAATATCTTGTATGCACATTATTATTCCGTTTTAGCGCTGCACTTTTTTGTATGAATTGTTCGTTACGCCTTGGGTTGGGTTTTAGTGCTGGCAGCTTATATATACCTTTTTTATATTCTTCGCTAATCTTTACCCCATAGGAAGCGCAATATTTTTCTACCTACACTGGGTATTTATATATCACATACCGGTATATCATGCACCTGGCTCTCACCTGTGAGTCATCAACTTGACACAACAGTGACTGAAGCAGGCTAAATAAAGTCATTGAGAAAGAACCAGTAGTTGTCCTTATTTGTAATTTGGTTTTAAAAAAATGGAGGCATGTTGTTGATACTGTACAGTACATTGGGGTTAATTTACTAAAAAAGACTGCACGTTGCAATGTGCAGTTGCAGTCTGCAAGTGTAGTTACTCCAGAGCTAAATAAATGACAAGAAGCTCTGCTGACTTCCATCATCCAATCATGTGCAAGCAAAAATGCTGTTTTTTTTTGTTTTGTTTTTTCCTTGCATGTGATTGGGTATTATTTGCAGTAAGTGAAGCCTTACCGTATTTACTAAGCTTTGGAGCAACTGCACTTTTCTATTTGTCTTTAGTAAATCAAGCTCCAGAGGAGCCCCAACGCTTGGTCACAAATTCCCCTGCTGCCCTACATAAGCTGTCAACAGTAGAGCTGATCGAACCCCTGGATGTTCGGGTTCCGTGGGTTCGGCCGAACTTCGGGAAAAAGTTCGGGTTCGGTACCGAACTTGACCTGAACTTTACCCCGAACCCTATTGAATTCAATGGAGACCCAAACTTTGCGGCACAAAAATGACTGTAAAAAAGTCCTGGAAAGTGCTAGAGGGCTGCAAAATGATTTTAGAACAATAATCTGTCCCTTACAGCAACAGCAGGAACCTGACCCTATAGAAGTAGAAGATGATTTTAGAACAACAATCTGTCCCTCTAAGCAGTAGACTCTACCTAGTGCAGTCAGATCGTTCTGTAATGCAGGATGAGATCTGCAATCTGTCCCTAAAAGCAGTAGTACTAGTAGTAATCTCTACCTATCTATCTATCTGCAATCTGTCCCTCACAGCACCAGCAGCATCCTCTCCCTACACTACCCAGAGAGCATGTGACATGCAGCACTAAGTGACTCCAGCTTATAAAGAGGCTGGGTCACATGATGCACTGGCCAATCACAGCCATGCCATTAGTAGGCATGGCTGTGATGGCTTCTAAGGGCAAACCAGTGAAATGCTTGTTGATTGGCTGCCCTGCAGCTATTCAACATGCGTGATCAAATACCCAAACACAGAACTCGAACCCAAACTTTTTTCAAATGTCCAGGTTCGGGTCCGGGTCACGGACACCCCAAAGTTCGGTAAGAAACTCTAGTCAACAGGGAAGACTACACAGGTTTACAAAGACAAAACCTTATAATTCAAAGGCTGAATTAGAAGCAGAAGAGGTATCCATGGTTCAAGGAGAGCAGTGAGAGCTGGGCTTGGGCTCTGATCATTTCACATAACTTTTACCCATTAAATGTTACCTAAATCACATAAACCATTTTATAAAAAAATATGTCACTGATGTATAGGGGCCCTTTAAAGAAGTTTTACTTTATTCTCAAATAAATACAACCTTAAGCGTGCTTTGACTGGTTATATCACTCGTGCACCTTGTGCATTCATAAATCAGTTCATCAAATACAAAATGTCCTCCATTCACTCACCATGCACAGACAAGCATTAATATTTTAATTAATTCTCCCAGGCTTTACTTTTGATTATCTCTCTGTCCAGTTCCCACTCATTAATTATCCATTTGCTCAGTGCGTCCTTTCATTAATAAATTCATAAAACGAATGCATTGTGTATCGTGCAGCTAATTAATCCACTAATTCTACCAGTGCAAAATCTTTATAATTAATCTATATTATTTCATCCAGTGTTTGCTGCCACTAATTAATCCAGTGAATGGCCCGTCCTGCTAATTCATCCAGTGTGTAATTGGATTAATCTGATTATTTCTTCAGTGAGCAATCACATTAATTAATCCTTAAATACATCCAGTGCATAATCCAATGATCCGTTAAAGCAGCTGCACGTAATCCAATAACCAGTCTTATTAATCAATGCACTGACTGCATGCAATAGAAGCCCATGCCCAATGGAAATGATGTTTGTGTTATCTTCAAGACGAGTTCCACTTAAAATAGAATTTAGAAATAGGTGTGACGTAGTTATATAGCCTATTAGGTTATGTCTTATGCTTTGAAAGGAGTGGAGAAAGATTTGGACTTTTGTTGGGGTTTTTATAGCTGACCGTAACGCAACATAGGAAGATTGTCCCTACTTCTCATTGAGTCACCGGGGCAGGAAGTGCAAGTAAATCTCTACCACTGTAACATAGCACTTATTTGCAGACTGGGATGACTTAAATGCTGTTCTACTTTAAAGCATTAATTGGTTGGGTAGCCAAGCACAGCAAGGCAACTTGACCTTACCATAAACTGCTGCACATGAGTAATCTAGGCAACATTAAAAATCTTCACTGCACTCTTCCTGTAGGAAAGATGATCCACACACCGGTTGCTGCTCTTAAGAAATCACTGACGCGTTTCAGCCTATAAGTCCTTAGTCATAATTGGTTATGACTAAGGCCTTATAGGCTGAAACATGTCAACTGATTTTGTCTTTGTTTGTACATTGTGGCGGATCATCTTTCCTACATTATTCTATTCTAGCTAACGACTGCGGATCAAGCACCCGGGAGCTCTGTCATCAAAATGTATGCGTAGTAGCACTGATTTTTCTGTTTAAATTTTGATCTCTCCTGCCTTCCATATTTTGACGCTGACAAGATATTCATATCAGGGATTAGCATTTGTCATTCCTACTACAACATGGCTGAAACAACCAGGGCATGAATAACTCATACAACCAATGGTAACACTGGCATTGCTCAGGAGAGGACAGGAAGATGTAAATAGAAAAAGGGTGTGCCAAGGATCCTCCTTAGCCTTAGAAATGCCAGACAAACTATATGGGAACCTCTTATCTATATTTTACTAGGTCAGGCCATTCAGGTTGCAGGAAAGAAAATTGCTTGATCCTCCCAGCAACACAGTTGGTGTTGATGGGGGAAACCCTCCCACAGAGCTATTGTGTTCTTCCAGCAGGGGGGCATGGGGAGCCATCCCTGCCAGGAAACACAATGATATAGCCTATGGCAGGGATATGCAGCCGTTGCAAAACTACAAGTCCCATCATGCCTCTGCCTCTGGGTGTCATGCTTGTGGCTGTCAGAGTCTTGCTATGCCTCATGGGATTTGTAGTTCTGCAACATGTGGAGGTCCGCTAATTGCATATCCCTGGCCTATGGGCTATAGCCACTGACAATAACTGCATGCTAGAAATGCAACATGCTGCTGGTATCCAAGTCAATCCATCGATAATAAAATTAATAATCAGCCTGGCCACAGATGGATAAAATCTATTGAGCAGGAATCGGACGAGATTCGATCCATCTATGGCCAGCTTTAGAGAGTGATTTGACAACTTCTATTATACATATGATTATTCCGTAAACAGGTGTGAAGACCTCATCTAAGATTTCTCCAAAAAACATTTAATACCTTATACTTTGTATCTTTCTTTTTTTCTGTCTAGAAGCCAGCTTGAATGAAGCTCATTCTCATCAGAGTGATACTTCTACCAATCCAAGCACATTAATTGTTCTTCCATACCACACAAATCAAATGACTTCCAAGCAAAAAGCCAAATCCTCGGGGACATGGCTGTTTGGAATTAATTTCACAAATCTGTATACTGGAAAATACATAATCTTCTTTTCTAGCATATTAAGGAACTCCTCAGACACTGATCACATGCTTCCAGCAGAAAGCAAGTTTTCTGTTCAGCACAAATTCACACAGTAGAAAATGTTCAACTTCCCCATTGTTTCACCAATATTCATTACTTTTCTGGAAGGGGGACTATCTATATAATGTCCTGCCCATTTCTTATAACCTAACAACTATGATGGTCCACTAACACTGAATCCCGATGCCAGGGCCCGTGGCCCATTCTCTATTCTCCTTTCCTATATTGAGATAGGGGTTGATTTACTAATGGCAAATAGGATTTCACTTTGCCAGGGAGGCTGCCCTTTGCAAAGCAATTTTCCCCAGCGTTTAGTGCATGAGGTGAAGCTTTCGCTAACTTCCATCGTCCAATCATGTGCAAGCAAAAATGCTGAGTTTTTCTTTTCCTTGTGATTGGGTAGTTATTGTGAACAAACTATTTGCCTTTAGTAAATCAACACTAGTGGGTATGGAAATTGTCACCAAGCTGTAGTACTCTTGTATACTGCAGCTTGGTGGCTAATTTCTCTCAATCGACATCAAAGAAGAAGTATGAACAAAGGTTTTTTGGCCATTCTTTTCCTATAGGTGACAGGAGTGCAGTTTGTTCTACCCTCCTGTGTTTTCAGCCAACAGCGGGCTAAAGTGCGCTGTCGGCTGACGTCACTCAGCTGGTCCAGACTCAGGAAAGATCCCAAGCATATGGTCAGGATCCATCCAGATGCCTGGACTGGCACCCAAATCAGCCTCTCAGCAAACTGCTGAGGGCCTGAGCCAGCCCCTGTTGCCCCCTCCACAGCCCAGAGCTCCAGGGAGCACTGAAGGGGAGAGCAGAGAGTCGGTGACTGACAGTCATGGTTCTCTGCTCAGAGAGGAGGTGGAGAACTGAGCGATAAGCAGTGTTTGATTGCTCTGTTCTCACTGCAGAGCCGGCAGGGGACAGATGCAGCACTGGATCGATGCTCCATCCACCTAGCTGAGTATAATTGTTTATGTGTTTTTTAAATCCTGAACTTCTCTTTTAACTATTTAATCCTTATAATACTAGCCTTAGTTCATCCTTATGATATTAGCCTAAGCTTTTTTACATTTCTTCAGTTTCTTTCTAGTTTTTGGCTTAGGCCAAATGATGTCATACATCCCAGGATTCTTCGTGGGCATTTTTTTTTCTGTCAACAGGAGAGAGAACTTTCTCAGCTAAGCACACCCTCCTGTGTGCATGCCTGAGCTAAGGGCAGATAGAGTCTAGGAACCTGAATCATCTGCCCTTACTCAAGATGGCTGTTGCTTGGGGGTGTTTTTCAAAGTGGTTTTAAAAAAATGGAGGCATGGATGGATGGGTGAGCTTGCGTTGAATATTACAAATGAATTAAATAGTTTTCAGTTTGTGCAGCTTAGGTACAGTTTAGCTCCACTTGAAATACCAACAAGACAATATAACTTAAAGCAGAGTTACACCAAAAAGTGGAACTTCCACTTATTTGCTTCCTCCCAACTCCGGTGCCACATTTGGCCCCTGTCAAAGGGGGGGGGGGGGGGGGCGGATACTCAGAAAGTTCGCCCCCCCTCCTCCTTCCTCCGCCGCCAGGCCAATTAGAAAGCGCAGCACGCTTTGCGCATGCATAGTAGGGAACCGTTTGTGAAACCGAAAGGCTTCACTGCCAGTTTCCCTTAGTGGAGATGGCGGTGGCAGCACCCTACTGGCGATCCGAAGATCGGCTGGGTTGCCCACATTGCGGGCTCCATGGACAGGTAAGTGTCCTTATATTATAGTATTTGTAGCTGCTGACTTTTAATTTCTTTCCTCCAGGCTGGAACACCTCTTTAACGGCACACGTTCAACATATACAGGCTTCCAATAATAGTGAAGCTTTATTGTTATATACAATAGTTTTCCCTACTTTTAAATAAGTTCGTGAATCAGAATTGTAGACATAAAAGAAAGCCAGAAATGGACACAAAAACTGGCATAGCAGGAACCATATACATAGTGGTAGCAAAATGTCTTTTTTGCAAGAAATATTCAGAGAAGGCGGAGGACTTCCACAATTGAAGCAAGGATGCACAGTAAAGGCTCGGACGTTAATCCCTGCAATCAGCAGGTGATTTGAACTTGGATGACAGCTACGCCCAGGGCCGGCTCTACCACTAGGCGAAGTAGGCGGCCGCCTAGGGCGCCACTGCCACCCAGGGCGCCCAACCGCTGCTGATCCATCACTGCTCCACATCAATCACTTATATCACTGGAGAGCCGTGGCTGGCAGCACACCAGGGCGGTAAAATGAGGCGGATCCAGGGGCACAGGTGCGGGCCTGTGGACCACGGCTAAAGAAATGGGTAGAGAGGCTCTGCAAAAATCTCAACCTCTACCACCTCCATCATATACATTGACAGGGCAAAGGGGGTGGAGTCAGGGGTGGAGCCAGAGGGCGGCAAAATTAGGTTTCGCCTAGGGTGTCAAAAATCCTTGCACCAGCCCTGGCTACGCCTTTAAAACTAACCTTGACGACTGATCCTCAGATCCAAAAATAACCTGTTACCTTTCACGGCTCACAAAAAGGCTTTTATCTCCTCTCTCCTGTGATGGACTGATTGGCACAATTGCAAGTTATAAAAGGTAATTAATCAGGCCCCAGCTAAGCGCAGGGGTTTATGGCCTGGGGACCCAGCAGGAAGGAAGAGTCCTTTGAAATGTGACACCATTTCCATCCTGCGGATCATCAAAATAGCACCGTTTATTCTTTACATATTCTATTTGGCTGCTCTGGAGAGCCTGCCCCAGGTCGGTGCAGCATTTTACAAGCTGGCCAGGCTTTCTGCTCCTTTACTTCTCTGCTCTAACAGTCAATGGATTCATCGTACATTGCTTACCAGATGGCTGTGTTTGACCCCCATCCCGTAACAGTTCTATTTTAATATAGCAACATCGCTGTTGTGAAAATCTGTTTTTTCCATTCAGCGAAGATGATTTGGAAGAGACCTCCTTTCAAAAATAAACACTTTGTTTTTGGTGGTTGACAAGGGTGGCAGCTTCGAATAAAATGAATGTCAGCTTTGCGGTCCTGCTGTGAAAACTCTCACAGTTTTAGGCTATCCTCGCTGGTACCGCCAGCCCTACCCTTGGAGGAACTCCTGGAACTGAAGTATTGGTTCCTCAATGCTTCATCAACAGTAAGGTGATAGGCTAGATTTGCAAATGAAACAATATGTTTTTAAAAAATTGAGAGTTTAAGGGAAGAAAACTAGGGTGCAGCAAGAAAATAACCAGTTCACTTGAGATAAGTGCAGCTCATGCCAAGATCTGCATGGTCAGTGCACAAGGTCCACAGGGATCCCTAAGGTGCCTAGGTGAGGATCTGTTCAGAATTAAAAAGGTATGCTCAAGAGCTTTGCAATGCTAACCTTCATTCCCGAGCTGTCCCTGCCGTACTTCCTTTCTAATATTAGATGTCAGGATCAGTTAGGCCTGATTCTGATGCGGTTTCAGATGTGACTTGGGTCACTGGCACCCACTGATGTCCCAACAACCAGTGACTGTCAGCAGGAGGTATGAATCATTGGTTGTTAAGGAGCAGGCACCCGTTAGACATCTCATAGTGTAAAAACTAATTTCAGGCAGGTGGCAAACATATTTCAGAGAGGTTGCTAACTCATTTCAGGAAGGTGACGCTTCATGCCGGGCCCCCCCAATTTAATGCAGCCTTATCAGTGCCCATCAAATGCAGCCACACCAGTGCCCATCAATACAGCCTCACCAGTGCCAATTAATGTAGCCTGATCAGTGCACATCAGTGTAGCCTGATTAGTGCCCAGTAATGCAGCCACACCAGTGCCCATCAATACAGCCTCACCAGTGCCAATTAATACAGCCTGATCAGTGCCCATCAGCGTAGCCTGATCAGTGCCCAGTAATGCAGCCACACCAGTGCTCATTAATGCAGCCACACCAGTGCCCATTAATGTTACTTCCCCCCCAGTACCTGGTCTGGGCAGCTTCTTCTTCCTAGGTCCCGGGTGCAGTGCTGACTCCTGCAGGTGGCTTCTCTGGAGCTGGAAGCCTGGGGGGCGAGGTGAGCGGGCCAGGCTCTCCCAAACCCTCTTCAACAATAAACAAATCCCCTGCTGTGCAGCTGCTTATAACAAAAACTTCTCTGGGTCTCCTCTGTGTTCGGCGGGGGCCAGGGGGGCAGTCAGCAGACTATTTCATTGCCAAGTGGCAGTGTAGGTACGCTACAATATTGTACTGCACTAGTGTAAGTCTAGCCTTAACCCCCTTTCTCTGACCTCCGGCTGTCATGGATCAGCACACAACCAGAAACCAAGTCACTCCTGTGCTTAAGGGGCTTCTCCAAAGTAGTAAACCAAGGTGTGTGCTCCTGATATCTCCAGATAATGTGCTGTCTTGCTGCCCTTTGATGGACTGGGGGAGTCCTGACACACTAGAAAAAACAAAGAACACACAAGGGCACACTGGGCTAGCGCATTATCCTCAATCAAAAAATTTTAATAAAAGTCATAAAAACATACTCACAAACAAGTTCAGATTAAAAGCATTGAGCACATTTCAACTACGCATCCATTTCTGCCGTACGCTGGTGGTGTCCTATGCAGACTGGCTTACGCGTTTCGAGGCCAAGACCTCTTCCTCAGAGCCTCAATGTCATGGTTCAGCCCCCAGCCTGTGACTGGACAGTGAAGGAGAAGCAAACAGTGATAAGCTCCTCCTTCTGTCACTCTGCTTTTTCCCCTATTGATAGCATGCTTCTTATAAGCACATGACACGTGTAGCTCCTTGTCCTGCTCCTTTTCTCCTCTGCTGCACAGCAACTACAAGAGGCTAATACTAATAATACACTCAAGTACTTACACTGCTTGATTTAAAAAAAAAAAAAAAGAATATTTATTAAAGAATACAAGAGTTGCAATAATGTATATATATATATATATATATATATATATATACACAAGATATGTAAGTGGCAGGCTGTGCAGCTGCCTGGAGATGACTTTAGGTCACCCCCCCACCACAGCTTTGTTAGCGAGTTCCCTTTTGGAAAAAAAATTCTTGCTGAGTGGCACGCCACAACTCTTTGTTGGCCCATTTGTCACACAGGAGTTAATTACAGAGTAATAAATGGCTTCTACAGGACTGCTCTATGTTTTTAGGATGCTAGAGAGCTGACTCAGGATAATGTAAGAAAGCACAATGTATAGCTTAATAGAACACGCCAACTCAGTTGCTACCCAACAGGTCCTGTTGTCCTATTAAGCAAATACCAATTTATTATAAATAAATAACTAGCATGTGTTTAACCTACGGAGTAGCCTTATAGTCCCTCTGTAGCTATTTAACCCTAGCATGTACACCCTGCCCATACAGTTAGAGAAGAACTTTGGGCAAAACTCTTATTTTCCCATGCGTGGGGCTGTGCCCATAGTGCATGGGTTAGCCGCTTGTTTTTGTCTAGGGGTGAGGAGATTGGAGATATACTTACTTAATCCACCCATTCTCCGAGCGCAAGACTGGTCCCTGTTGCTACTG